>NMRB01000580.1:42192-63461 GCA_002633025.1 Notospermus geniculatus
TGGAAACTTGAAATACTTGTTTCCAGGAAAGGACGAAATTCGTCTTGACATCAATACTTGGCGCTTTCACCAACTTCCATCAACGTCACAGACAATTCGGTCTACTACAGCAGCCCACCACCGCGGAGCTTGGCACTCCTTACCTCAGCAGGACTGATCATCCAGAGCTCCCCACATCACGATCGAGTGGACGAGCTTTTTGGATTCCCGAGCCAAATCAAAAACGTCGTCAAACTTGTGATAATCCACCTGCGAGGAAGAATCTACGGCATTGGAAATTGTCGGACGTTCAAGGCCTCTGAAACCCCGAACCAGCAAGAAAGCAAGTTTACATCTGAAGCCTGCTTTCATTGGTGGATGGAGTTAGATCCGTGCGTCGACCAATCAACTATCGACCAATCATTTCATTCCTATCTATGTGACGTCACCGCAGCTCAATGTTCGAAAGGCAAAATCAGTTCGTTCAGCCCACGTTCTATCGTCTGATACTTACCTCTTTGAATGGATACATTGCCTTCTCAAGCAAACGATCCGCCGCCTCTATCGTAATCTCTTCCTCCCATTTTACGTTGCGAGGTGGCAATTTAGAGACCGATGTTGTGTCCTCGCCACCAGATGGTGCTACTGATTCCAGCTCCATCCGCGGCATGTAACCAATCTCGACCTCCATGTTTTCGTGTTCGGTTGCGTCTGTCAACCATTCCATATCTGAAGCAGACGGTAGAAAGAAGTAGAATTGGAAAGAAGAAAGCACAGCTTTTCGTTACTGTGAGGAAAGGCCGAACTTACCAACGTTTAACTTCCTATCGGATGGGACAAACAAGTGGAAGTACTCGATATGCTTTCGGTCATTTGTCATGATGAAGTGTCCCTTGAACTGAGCTGGGGTGAACCAAAACGGCCATCTCGGCGGCTCGTTCAGCTGGAACTCGGCGTGGATTCTGCAGGAGATTCAGGATCGAAATGTGAAAAACCCATATGGACATTGGGTGATTTCAAAGTTGGTTTTAACACCGGTTTTACACTGCATTAAAGCATTGTAAAACCGGTCTTAAAACAAACTTTGAAATCACCCATTGAACGGTAGTGGTTGAAGACGTCATCAGCTGATCGTCGTCAATTCAGATAGAATATCTGATCTAGGTTTGACGAAGATTGCTGGTGCCGGAGTGGAATCCGACAGTAATCGTGATTCATTCGGCACTGTGACACGGCCGACACTATCTGAGTCTTTCCGTACAAGCCCTCGGACTTCAAAGCAAGGACAAGCAGAATAATCTCTGTATAGGATACTAATACCTACCTGAATTGAACATCCATGTATTTCGAGTTCTTAGCCCTAATGACACCTGTCGCTCCTTGTGGTCCAAACCGTGCCGTCAGGAAGGGTCTTGGATGGAACATCTTGAGCAGCTCGCTAAGTATTGCTTCATTGCCTTGGGCAATCTCTGGGTAGTAACGATTACTCGGGTAGGTGTCTTTATTAACCTTGAAGATGTGCCATGGTTTACCCACACCGACCTTCCGCATGGAGGAGAGGAAGCCGGCGAAGTCAAGCGTGTTGAACGTCTTCCTGTCGAACACTGCTTCTTGCCAGTCGTGGAGACCTTTGGAAATCGTGTGATTGTTCTGAAATATAAGACATCGTCGAATGTACCTTGCCTACAATGTGGTTGTCAAGCCAGCGCCAAGGTACATGTATAACTATTGGTCCTCTTCAATTCCTCCATAGTCACGACGCCTCCATAAATGATGTCAAACCCGTCAAAGTGGAGAGGTAACATTCTACTCTTTCTAACTTGACCACGAGTGGGGTCGTAGCATGCTACATTTCCTGACTAAAGTGTCCAAACATCTTACGGATTATACCTATTCCTTCTCTAACTATTGAAAACTGCTTACCAAGAATGATGGCATGCTAGGATCGTTGTTTCTGATGCTGGAGAGAAGTAAGGGTTCAAAATGTGACTCAATTGTGAGGAATTCCCCATTATCCTGTGTCTTCTTGGCGTCTTTCTTCTGGAGGGGTATCTGTGAAAAATTAGATCAGGGTTTTATGCGGCCATTTGAAGATTCAGCTGATCTCCAGAATGACGTAGGTGTTGATCATGAGTTCTTTCGTTTTGTATTTTACTCTGCCACGTTCTCTAACGGAGAACTTTGGAAAATGTGGTTGTTCGTCTTGACGAAAAGGGCAGTTTAGCTTTTGGAAGATAGCAAACTGCGCCGTTTGCTTGTGGATGTGCAGAATGTATCCCTACCTGTGTGTTAATCTGATCCAAGATAACTGCAAACTCGCTGGCGTCCAGTGTCCCATCATCGTTCACGTCAAGTGACTTGAAGAGAAATGCCCCGCCAGTCCCTAAAATTGCCTTCACCTCAGGATTGGTCCGGCCTTTTGGTTCTTGGATTTTCATTCCGATATAGACGGCCAACAGCGCGCACATGAAGGCCGCGCCGCTGGCCAGCAACGTCGTCGTAATGTTACTCAGCATCACTTGGTAACATATCGGATTCACCTGAAAATTTGTCGTTAAGGGACTTACTCGTACATGTATGTGTCAACCAGATAAAAATTTTCCATACCCGATTCAAGAGAAACATTTGCCGCAAAGCCTGGCGTATCTGGGCACCCTTGACGGAGGGTTAGCTATGGTGGAAGGAAAGGTAAAGCCTTTGAGTCCGAGCAGCTTTCCTCATAGCTTAAATCAGCGGACAGCCTAGTCGGCTGTGTGTTCTGCCTGTCAGAAGCGAACATCCTTTGCCTTGCCTGTGGATGGGCAGAACGACGATGGCGACGGCCTTTGGAGGTGTATGAATGTAGACATACCTGATCGGCGTCTCGTGAAGCGGGAACGTACCGGTGTTGGTTAAAGAGAGAAGAATTGAAGTATTTTGAATGGAGTTTGAATTCCACCGAACTTACCTGTTCTCCTGGTCCTCCTGGTGTGACCGATCGATAAAAGTGCCATCAGAGAGGTGGGAAGCCATCAATATATTGTTCAGCGCGTTTCCGGCGTACGTGCATCGCGACAAGTGGTGAGGTCCCACGTAAGGCAAGGAAACAGCTAACGACATATCAGTGGGAATGAGGACGGCTGAACACATGTAGATGTCAGTTTGATAAAGTACCTTCATTGACGTTAATTGGTCAATATCACTATCAAATTAATAGCCAAGTGGTGTGAAATTGGTTTGGGGTTAAGTGGCCAGAAGAAAAGAACATCTTTTCGCCTCCCGACTCCGTCTTGCATCAGTCTGCTGATTTTTTTTATGTGAAAGTTTCCAACTCGAATATTACATCACATTTTAACGACATTTTAACGACAATGCCATTCGACCGGGGATTTCGTCTTCGGGATATAATCACGCACGGTTTCCTCTTCGCACACCTAGGCCTATTTTCCCCTTACTTTTTAGGAAATGGGAAGCAAATGTGTGGCTCAATGTCTGAAGTCAATTAACCTATTTATTATAGGTTAGATATTAAAGCAAAACGGATGCAGATATGTGGTGTTTCTTGATAGCCAAGAATAAAACTTGGCCCTCCTCTCTGACACTCGTTATAACTCTTGATCGTCGAGTGTTCGCCAGACCTGAAGATGAAGACTTTGGTGTTTTTCGTGTTGGTGGGTGTCGCCTTGGCCGCAGATCTCACCCCGGAGCAGCTCGACCTGCTGGCTAACGTTGAGTATGAGGAACTTCCACAGGATATGAAGGATGATATAAGGAGTGAGAAGGTCCAGAAACGACAGGCAGATGTGGCGACCGGAGGAAAAGACAACTCGTAAGTTTAGATTCTTAGCTGTATATCTCTGATTGGGAGACTACATGTATCCAAAGATACAATGGCACTCGTTGTTCTGGTTTAACGTTTTCTAGTTTCCCATAAAAACGACAGCTAGAGAGATTGAGAAGACAAAGAAACTCTCGTTTCACAGCGTACCCCATGCAATAAAGGAAAACAATGAGAAATAGGAATTCAACACTCATACACCGATATCAAGAAATGTCTCACCTCCTTGCCCGACTACATTGTAGGCCTATAATGATGTTGTCACCGAATAATGGAAGTTCAATATACGTCAGGTTTGGATCTTTGGCAAGTTGAGTAAAGATGTTAAATGTGATTTTTAGCGATGCAATCAATTGTATTTTGGGAGTTTCGGAAGTTAATGAAGTTTAAATCTACCTTAATGCCAATTCGTACTCATTTACCTTTTCAGTCATTGGTGTTGTGCCAATGACCAGCCCGTCAATACGATCCAGAGAAGCAGGACCAAAATGCAGCTCATCAAAGCCCAGGAGAAGGTCAAGATTGGTTACACTCAATGTGGATTCCTCGGATCAACCAGGTACTTTCCTCATTCACGTTCTTCTTAACGCAATCACAATATCATTGCCTAAAAACTGTCATTACTCTCTACGAGGGCTGAGGAGACAACAGCCGCGTTGCTCTTGCTAAAGTTGGGTGGTTTTGTGTATGTTTTGGTTCCTGATTTGGGTTTACATCGGCTTTTCACGAAGGCCGACCCGTGGATGATCTTGCTGGTGAATTAGACCTTTCAATCACCGTGTTTCGCCCCTCCGTCACCGTGCTTCGCCCCTCCGTCACCGTGTTTCACCCCTTCGTCACCGTGTTTCGCCCCTTCGTCACCATGTTCCGCCTATCTGATGCGAATATCGTTCCTTTCAGGTGTTCGCTCTACGAACTGAGGTATAGACAAGAAACCAAATATTACATCGATTACTACGAGGTACCAAACCAGGACGCCTGCCCTGACAAACACGTCAAATGCTGCAATGGTTACGTTCTGATTGCTCAAGACAACTGCTTATGTAAGTAAACATGGTTTCAATTCGCGTGAAGTCGTTGGCCTATACTCTTCGAATCTTTGTCGAATTTCTTCTTATTTTTAAACAAAGCGTTTACCCTTCAGACCATTAATATAACATGTATATAACGTTGTAAAAGAACTAGCAGTACATTTCCGAAGTATGCGAATTTCACTTTACATTTTTGCATTTCAGCTCTTGACCTTGCCAAGAAACACATTGATACATTGGAAAAGTTGAAGAAAGCTGGTCTGATCGGCACTGGCAACGGATTCGCTTTGTAAAGAAAATGGAAAAAAATACCAGATCGATTTTACATGTACTAAAATGTGCTAATAAAAAGGTCTTCTGATGAGAGATTTTATTGTTTCCGATGATATTAGGCTCCAGGGCGGAAGCTAGCATAGGATGTTACCCCTGGTAACCTCCTCCACCTCCACTCAACCCCGAGAAAAGTTTAAAAAGATTGCAAAAACACAAACTGAAATCTTCAATAATCAGTTTCGGAATAGCCAACGGCATAGGCCTAGATCAGATCCAGGACCGTTATATTCCAGAAAACCCCTTTATTTCTCTGAATGTTGACGCTTCCATCATTTCAAGTCTCCGTGTTCACCCACCTGTGTCTGCATGTACGTCATCCTTTGCAACTTTGAGCGCGAAAGTAGGCCTATTAGACAGTTCATTCCCCGTACCATGAGTGTGCGGAACGACCTCCATGATACCATCAACTGGAGACTGCCAATATCTGATGCCTTCAAGGCCTGCCTGGGTCCAGGCAGTGCAGGCCACCAGGCCTCCGGGCGACACGGATTGCAGAGTTAAGCCCCCGAAACGCCAACGCGAACGTCTATTCTTTTGTTCGGTGCTCTCTTCGTGGCATCGAACAATGGGTTTGGCGTTCGCGTTGGCGTTTCGGGGGCTCTGCGAAAACTCCCTGGTTTCTGCAAAGGCCCCGAAACGCGAACGCTAACGCCAAACCCATTGTTCGATGTCATGAAGAGAGCTCCGAACAAAAGGATAGACGTTCGCGTTGGCGTTTCGGGGGCTTTGCGAAAACTTTGTATTATAACCCACGTCGACGTGGTACATTGAAATACATTAATGACCAACGGGCGAGTAGGCCTACTTACAGAAGAACGTATAAACGTGGCTGTGTGACCCTGGCCTTAGTTCTCTTCGCCACTGGAGAAGTACTACATGTAGTAGTAGATCGACTGAAGCAGCGTAATTCTGTATTATTATAGTACACTACTGTATTCATTCGCCCATGCACATGTAGATACCCACGACAATAAACAAGGCATAAAGCCGGACAGATTCCATCGGTTTCAAATCCGACGTCAACCACTGCTCCCCCAACCAGATAAAGAAATGATGATAACCCTTTTTTATCAATTCGTGTATTAGGCCAATTTCCTGCTATTAGCACGATTTCTACTAAATTAATATGCCTACATTTATTTGTACATGTATCTTCTTCAAACATTATAAAACATCAGATTACAAAATACCATCCATTCTTCCCATCAAACGGAACCTACACATCAGTCTGTTCAGTTCCCATCACTGCTGATGTGGACCCTATCCTGCCGAGTCAGTTTACCCGTGGGATGTCGGTGCAGACACGCCCAAAACTGTTATCAGACAAATGAAACACAGATAAGCGTGATAAGAGCGCCGCAACTCGGTTATGAAAAAGCAACATCCGCAGTTGTTGCTGTAGTCTTCTTCGAGAAAGGTAGCACGAGTAAGCGTCAATATGTACGGTGTTCTCCTTCTGTTGGTGTCCCTGTGCCTGGTCTACGGTCACGATGAGCTTGAAATTGTCAAAAGGTACACGGATCTGGATATGAAGGAAATGCCAGCACAAGTTAGCCATCTCATCAAAAGATCCGAGTAAGTCTGTACCCTTAGTTACGATTTACTGATGAAATTGTAATTTGGCGTTGTTTTTCGTCAACTGAGCAAGTGGTAATACACATTTGACGCTCTTTATCGTTCACTGATCAAGTTGTAATACACATTTGACGCTCGTTATCGTTCAGTCGTCAAGTTATAATACACGTTCGGCCCTCTTTATCGCTCACTGATCAAGTTGTATAATACACATTTGACGCTCGTTATCGCTCACTGATCAAGTTGTAAAATACACATTTGGCGCTCGTCATCGTTGACTGATCAAGTTGTAATACACAATTTGGCACTCGTCATCGTTGACTGAGCAAGTTGTAATACACATTTGGCGCTTGTTATCGCTCACTGAGCAAGTTTTGTTAGAATGCACATTTCACATTCGTTACCTCAATGCTTTGTTGCCTCCAGATTTGCTTAACTGCAAGAAATCCGCATAAACTGCAATCCTTTTATCGTTCGCAGGGGACATTTCTGCTGCAAAAATGAACCTATTGACATTTTGACCAAGAGTCGTAAGGAATCGCTCCTGAAGACTGAAAAAACCAAAGTGAAAGTCGGGACGGAATCGTGCGGAGTCTTCGGTCTTGGCAAATGTTCGAAATATGATTATACCTACAAGTAAGTACTCCTTGCCCTATGCCGACTTTTTTTGCTCGATGCTCGTTTTGGTAATAGAGTTTTTCCTTTTTCTTTAGGCAAGTAACCGTCTACAGATTTGTCTACTATGTCGAACCTGCACCAGGTCAATGCAAAGGACAAGCTCTCACCTGCTGCAATGGTTATTTCTTCATCAAGAAGTACCAGAAATGCGTTCGTAAGTAACAGTTTTGACTGTTGATGCCTTTTTCGTCGTTTTCATAGGAATAAAAACAAGTTGTTTTGTAAGACACACGGTGGAGGGTATGTGACCTGAATCCACGAACTTCATCGAGTGAAGCATATTCTGCACCGAATGGTACTCTGACCAAGAGATGACCAACCATTGCCATTTCAAGTTTATACCAGTTACTGTCTGTTTCAGTTCTATCCGAGTTGGATGACATCATCAAGCAGCTCGAGGAAGAGAAGAAAAAGGCGGAGGCAGGTTTTTAAAGTCTAAAAACTTCCCAGGAGCAGACGGCGCATGGCTTGGATAATCTCGTCCAGGTCTCGGAATTCAGATTCAGTATCTACCACACCTTGCTATTTATCGCCATTTCTTTGTTCATCTACCTGCTAAAAGTACAAGTAAATACTAATTAGAACAAGTTTCTGCTTTTCTTAATTCAGTATGTCAACCCACAAGCTAGAAGCATAGGCCTACATGTATACCGCAAGCATTTCAGGTCTATTTGATACTAGACTTAAGAACAAACACAGGGATATGTTGGTTATCGTTTTATCAGGGGAAAACATGCCGGAAGCCACGGAAATGGACTTCTTTCGGCACGGCAACAACAGCTGTCCAGCAGAGAACATTCCCGGGTTGGTCACAACGACACTTATCGCTGATGAATCATCATTGAGGGGCAATCGCAAAACCATCTCAGCAATGGCTTACCTCGGTTTTTTTCCGATGTGTGGGTAAAGAGGGAATGACAAATTAATGACCACGAAGAACCCTCATGCCACGCAATTTGTCAATGTACACTTACACTTTTGGTAGCTCTAAGTGCCAGCTTGACAAAAAACCCGGTTGGGGTCGAAAATTTGCGAAATTCTGGAAGTTGACTTCCTATATGTTATTATTTTGTGTGTCGACTTTTGTGCTTTTTCTTTGGTTGGGCAAGTTTGTCAATGTGGTATAAATAAGGAAAACATCGAAATAAAGAGAAAATCAAAGTTTATTGTGCATTTTTGAGAAGTACAGGAAATAGAGCTACACAAACGAACTGACATCACTACATAATGTTGCCAAGTAGACCAGAATCTTTTAGTTTCTTCAATTCCTCCACCCTTGCTTTATCTGCAAAACAATTTGAAAATACAATTAGTGTTTTTCATTTCTCCATTTCCTGAATCAAAACAGACGGTTCTAATGACAGAGTCACTTTATGAATTCGACCCAAATGGCCTATGAGAACACTTCGTTCATACCGTAGCAGTTGTTTTCGAATTTCACAAAACCCTCGCAACAAACAAGGTGGTCATCTGGGCATTGCTTCTTCACCACTTTCGTCACCGTCACGACTTCTAGTTTGTAAAAATGAACCTGCCTGGAATAAGGTCGAAAACAATGGGGATGAGGACGACAGTGGTGTTTGCTCTCCTTGCATGTCCTGAAAGCCAACATCGTCATGTAATGATCCACTGTGGTCATGTACAGGTCTCCTGGTGACGGTGTATACATTGCACCCGTCATTCAGAAGGAAAGGTGGAACATGGAGGTATCGTGGAATGACGAAGGAGTCTGCCGTGCTCCAGCTCGAACTCTCTAGCTCTACCACCAGTACGTCTACCTTCTTTTCTTGCGTGAGCCCGTATCTGTCAACAAGTGTGCAAGCCTACCTTCTTTCACTTTCTCTACATTTCGTGAATGGACACATCAGCTTCGTCTTCCTGACCGCCCTAAACTTTGGTTCTTTCACGACTTCCGGCTCCACTTTTATGTCACAGCACCAGTTACTGCTCTGTTTAATGCCACTGAAAAGAGCAAAAAACCTCTCATCTGGTGTATGACTTCAATTTAATTGTGCCTCTCATTCTAGCGAAGCCATAGGTCAACGCCATACTATGACACACGTCTCAGAGACAATTAGGAAGTTTTCGCAAAGCCCCCGAAACGCCAACGCGAACGCCAAACCCATTGTTCGATGCCAAGAAGAGAGCACCGAACAAACGGATAGACGTTCGTGTTGGCGTTTCGGGGGCTTTGCAAAAAACCTCCTACGCTTTGGTGAGCAGCGTAGACAAATCGCGAAATGCCAAAATTTGAAATTACAGAATACGTACCTGGCGGCGCCGAGAATTGCGAATACGCTCCTAAAAGAGCAGTCCCTAACTTCGCTCTTTCATCGATCGGGAATTAGCTCTAAAAGATTGGGTTTTCACTCGTTCTTTTTTAGAGAGCGCTGTACACGATCAAATTTTTCATCCAATTTTCTGAATATCATCAATAAAGGCCTACATGCGGGTTTATAATTGAAGCCCCAATAGGCCCGGAATCTGAATTTCCAAAAAAATGGATGAAAATTTTGATCGTGTACAGCGGGCATAAACAATACTAGGGTTTTCGCAAAGCCCCCGAAACGCCAACGCGAACGTCTATCCTTTTGTTCGGTGCTCTCTTCTTGGCATCGAACAATGGGTTTGGCGTTTCGGGGGCTTTGCGAAAACTCCCTATTGTGTCCCATATACCGTGTGCGTTTTGGATTACTGATCGTGCTTTTCCCTTTGCTTTGCTCAGCCAAATTTGAGTGTGTGCAACCGTTGGGACAGCAGGTAACAAGTTCTGGCGCGGAGTGTGCGGTGCTCTGTTCGTGGCATCAAACAGTGGGATTGGCGTTCGCGCTGGCGTTTTGGGGCTTTGCGAAAACTCTACTTTTTCATGATCACTTACTGTGTCCTTTCCTCGTATATGGGACACCTCTCGCGGACATAATCATCGTCACATTTCTCATATCCCACAATGACTTTCGTCTTCAATGCGGTTTTTTTACTGACTGGTGTCAGCACGGATACTGACTTCGTCTCTGTCAGGGGAATGTCGCAGCACCAGTTACCACCACTGCCAACCTTGTACTCACTTCGAAGAAGGAGAATTACAACATATAATGATGATAACGTGATAAAACTGGAGATGATGAACTAACAGCTGTGTTGGGCACTACAATGAGGAAAATTAGCTGAGGGAAATAGATTGTGGCGGGGGAGGTCGTAGAGAGTAAAGGATGCATGGAAAGCTTGTGATCAAATGTCGGACACCAAACGCTACTAACGCCAAACAAGCACATCGAGATCGTAGCAAAATGTACGAATTAGTAGAGTAACCTACCCTGCCTGGCTCTCCGTCGCAAAAACAACCGCAAAAACAGTGAGAATGAGTAGCTTCATGGTGAAATGTCTGCTGGTTAGCTCGCCGAAATTACCGAGAAGGTCCAAGGCAAAGAATAGTGGAACTGGATCACAGGTATATCGCTTAATTGTCTCACATGACTTCGGCGGAAGTCACACCAGCTAATTTCCCATAATCTGTGCTATCAGGAAAATATATGACTGATGAATCAATTAAATTCCACTGTGTGCCCATCGGCCGATCTCCGAGGAGGCGACATTCGTTGCAAAAGCGCCACCTACAATATAATGATCATTCCCAGCGCTCCCTAGTGTCATAGGATCTTATGCCTCCACCCCCACCCCCGATGTCCATGTAGGATGCCCGTACCACGGATTAAGCCGCACCATACAATTGCACTCAGTAGGTTTCACTTGTAATTAAAACTATTGAAGTGAAAGTTACATCTAGGTCCTCATCAGTACCCCCACAAAAAGCGTCCATTGTATAGGACCTGGTTTCGGGGTGCTGCATACCCTTCAGGCGGGCAGCAAGGCCTATTCCTGAACCGGCGGTCCAAGCCCAGAAAACATACCATGGACCAAGAACCATGGATCGAGGTTAGGCATCGTGTGCCAAAAGCAATTAACCGGAATTAAAAATTCTATAACTTCCGGTTGACTCAAAAGCCCGTGCGATATTAGGGTATCATAATCACGTAGAAACTTCCTCAATTTGTCAAATTTAATGGGTGTCATATGTTGGCTGCCTTATCACCACCTGTTCATTTTCTAGCCTTAGGAAGGTAACTTTTCCGATTCGGTACTGATATTTTGGAGACTGGGTTTTTGCCTCACGGGGCGTTAAATGTTGCGTCTCTTTGTTCACCTAACACAAGTTTGAATCCAGGTGCTGTTGGCCCAAGACTCAAAGAGGCCAAATGAGAAAAAAAACTTGCAGATGGTTTGTGATACAAGTTCAGTGAGCGTCAGCGAAAGACGGAACAAATGCTTGTTTTTAAAGATGTTTTATTTTCGGAACCTTTTCTCGACGTTACATGTAACCAATGCTGTCGTTGAAGTGTTCCAAGACATTGGTCTTGAGTTGAGGTCCACTAGATCTCGCCCAGTTCGTGAAGTTTCAGCAGATCCCCCTTTACCTTCTCCAGCTCAGATATGGCTGAAAAAGAAATGGATGGCTGTGAATGGTCTGTTCATGGCCTTGTACAACGTTTTCATGTGCATTTTATAGCCATAATGTAACTATATATAATGAGCGAGTATTTGAAAAAGAGAGACGCTTACGTAAGCAATGCTCAGCCACCATGAGGTAACCCGCGCAACAAACGACCTTGCGGTTGGGGCACGTGACCGGAACTGTGGTACTGCGGTAACTGTAGCCATAATGGGTAGCATGCCTGAAAAAAGCAATAAAAGTTCGGTAAAGGACACAAAAGAATTAAGAAAACTAACAATGGCTTCTTATGAGCTCCTTTGTATCCATGTACAGGTCAAGTCAAAGCCTATCTTGGTACAATACAGTTAACAATAAATAGCAGTAACAGTTAGCAATAAGTAACAATCCATGTGACTGAACTTACTTGTACACTGTTTTGTAGACTTTGCATCGTGACCAACCCCACCATCCGCATCCTTTGTAGTAACTCTCCTGATGGGATGTCACGTGATATCGTAGCACTGCAGAACTGTGGGTGATTAGTTTTGTAGTTGGAACACTACAGCACCAATGAGCACTGAAAATAGTACCGGTACAGGCAATTTTGAATATCATGGACTATAGCCATACACGAAATTGGTGGTATTTACGCCAAAAGAAGCAACTGGGCGCAACCTTTTACTACTTGACTTTCCCTTTCATTACTTACTTATCGCCAATCTTTCGAACTATTCGCTGGATGCTCCTCGGTAGACGTTCATACGGTAAAGTTGCAAGGGCGGCAATCGATTTGGGTTCGAGGAAGGAGAGGGTGGTAGGTTCCGGATTGTGCCCTTCGATGACCCGTTCTTCCGCCTGTAAATCCTCTCCTGTGCAAACCACAATCAGAAAAAGGAGGATCAACTTGGTCCAATGTGAAGCCATGTTTCCTCGCTGCTGGTCAGAGATTTGCTGCTGTTGTCCATAGCTTGATAAGTATCGAGATAACATGAAATGTGACTGTGAAAAAAAAATGTAGAATATGTATCATTGAACTGCATGATGATAAGTGAATATCAATAGATGAAGAGGTGTCCGGTTAGATAAGGTCTGTGCTGATAGCAACCACCTTTTGTGCAACTACGCCGACATGCTTGTGGTGCGCCACCATCGACATCGGGACAGCGGAAGGTCAAACTTTTGATGCGTTTACAAGAGGCTACTCATGCCAATAAATGCTTCCCTTTGCAATAAAACGCAAGTGACGTTTGCTATTGCTCCCGCTGATGATCGCTACAAGAGGTCTTTTGGTAGCCCGGTTTGGTAGCAAGACGGAAATCGGATGAAGTAGAAACTAGACACCTTCAACTTCACCCGTCGTCGATTGCAGGAGGGGACGGAGTCGTGACATTCGTTTGACAGATGTTTTGTTTGGTCATGTCACAACTCTACAGTTTATTCAAGTAGCTTTCAGAATGAATTGAAGAATAAGTCAATAATTCGTCCTGTCACATGTCTAATCCACATGTTGTTTGCATATATTTCGTTGTCATCAGTTCACTTCCATACCAATGAGATAATCCCAAAGAAGCATGGCTTCTTGCGTTATTTCATTGGCTTTACTTGCCTTTACATCGGTCTGCTTCGGTATTAGCTTTAGTGAGGAGAAGAAAGGAGAATATGGATTGATTGTTGTCAGTCACAATACATCTTTTGAAAATGGTGAGGGATTTGGGGTTGCAGCCCATCAACTGGTTGGGCCGCAGGACGCAGATGGAAAAGCTGGCACACAGAAGAGAAACAGCATACGAAAAAGGTTGGTGATTAATGTTGGCCGTTGTTCTGCAGGTGCCAAAATTAACCAATAGGCCAGTATTGCTCATAGTTTATAGAAAATATAGGGTCCTTCATGTGATTGGCTGTACCAACTAATCCCTACTTCTAAACAATTGTTCTTTTCTAGTTCTGCCTGGTGTTGCGCCATCCCGACGTACAAGATGCTTCAGCACACCGCCACCGTGCCGGTATATTACAGGACTTCGCAGAGGTACTACTACAAGGTGGGGTGTGGTTGGTACGGGTGGGGCAGATGTCTTCGTTTCAAGACAAAATATGGGTAAGTTGATTGATGAACTGCCTAATCCATAAATAAACCGACTACAGACCATCTGCGATTTTGATTACGGTTAATTTTGATCTACCTTTTAGGGTTGGGGTCGCTTACAAGAAAACCTACAGATTTGAAAAAGTTCGAGTGACATGCCCGAAGAGGAAAATTGTCTGCTGTAAAGACCATCTTATGGTAAATCAGCAATGTTTACGTAAGTATTGCTTTTTGACACTCTGTAGTTGGAACATTCAGGTTTCTTCGGGTTTGCAGTACATTGGATGTTGTGTTGCAACTTCATCAAAACATGTACAGGCCTATCTTGATGAAGTTTCACACGCAACATCCATCTTTTCAACGTGAGGATGGTGCTCCAACGCGAGTACCGTACATGAACAAATATAGACGTTGTACTGACGCCAACACGTAAGTAACGAAGCTAGTTTGTAAATTTTAAAGTCATCTGTGCGATGGGTTGTATGAGTTGTTTTCCTTTTCAGACATTTCCGACGTGGAAAAAGTGGTAGGCAAACTGATAAAACTGAAAAAACTTGGAGGGATTTAGAGATTGCAAGGCACAAGAGATATCCACGATGCTTGGTAACAGAAATCATTGCCTTTCTGCTGATGAGAAAGTATTGAAGTTCCCGTGATTATTACTTGTAAGAAACGTAGGCCTAATATTACTGTAAAGTCTCGTGTATGATATCGCAAGTTTATAGGTGGCAGCACTGTCATGCAATCTGGCGATTTCATTTGAGGGACTCGGAAAGTGCAAAATAAAACGTATCGACTTGATAAGGGTCAAAAATGTCTTCTTTATGGTGTCATCTCTACGTAACTTTGATTGCATCGCCAAATATAAAAGATGCCTGTTACGCCTCAAACGAATCTGCCTATAGGTGGCAGCACCACACAGCAGTTGCGAATTTCCTGTTGCATATTCATTTCATCGTGTTGGTCCTTTCACAAAGTCAGCATGTAAAAAACGATGTCAAAGCCATTTAGTGACTTATACGTGTTAATGGTATGATAAGATACACCCTTCTTCGGCAAACAAAGGTGAGTGCATGGAACACGGAAGTAACTGAAGATAATGAATGGTTACTTTGCCGCCCGCCGGAAACAGGTGATATATAAACAAGAAATATCTTACAACATGCCTATTTGATCACAGTGCAATTAGTAAAAGCGCACTCGACAAGATGAAGTTGGGTGAGTAAGACTCTTGAAGTATTTGTCATTTATGTTTCAAGTGCCAATGCTTTGAGGATCAATTGGCCTTTTTTCCCTGTCCGTTTTCATTCTCGACTCTGAAACGTTCGCCATTGAGTAGAATTACAAACTGAAATCATTTATTTGAAGTGCTTTCTTTGAGAGTAAAATAATTGTTGGTGTTGAACTAACTATTGCCGTGTTTACGCCACCCTTGGTACAGGCGTACGTATAGGAACACGGCAATAGTCAAAACATTTTAAAAGGTGCCACACCATACACACCATATTTATGAAGCCTTCGCATTTTTGCGTTCACGCAAATCTATTGTAAGGCAGTCAGTGAACAATAGGGCATGTGCCGCCAAACAATAGATTTGCGTGAACGCAAGTTGCGAAGGCTTCATAAATGTGGCCCCAGTTTCCTTAATTGGCGTTGATCAAATTCAGATCTCCGTCATTCCCTTCGATTTCAGCGCTGTTTATGCTAGTGGTCCTTGGTGGCTCTACTCTGAGCTATGCCGTGAACCCGGCCATTATCATGCAAGTCCTTGGGGCACTCAACACGGGCTCCGGAGGCCAAGGTGGAAGTAGTGGCAGTCCTATGGCCGTTCTTAAGAAAATCAGTGGCTTTGCTACCAGAATCTTCAAAGGGTTCTTTGACAAGCTGCTTGAGAACCAAATCGGGCTGAACTACCACGATGTAAGTATAGTACAGACTTACGGGACTGCGCAAACTATTGTCCTTTTGCGGACAACCTATTGTTCACTATCACCCTGACAAAGGATTTGCGTACCCTTAAAGTTACGAGAGCTTTGTGAATAAGGTCCCATTCTTTGATCGCAATACATGTATTTATTGATGATATCGGTTGCTATGTTTCGTCACCAGGTTTGAGCAGCATGCTCTCTTCTTGCCAGCGATGTTCGCCCAACATCAAACAATACCAAAACTCATATCGCCTAGTCTGCGGTGGCTGGCGATGTCGCCTGGTGTGCTGTTAGCTTTAAAAAGGATGTTACTGTATCATTCCTCATGTTCGTTGTTCTCCGAAGCAAAAAAGGGAGAAGATAAAGTTGTTGTTACGCCTTTTTCGATTTCAGGACATCATCATGGGACGAGCTGTCCGTATCTTCAAGAACAGTGAAACGAGCGTGTCTATCCTGGACAGAGCTAGTGGTATTAAAGTGGGAGGGGAAGGCGCGACTGGAGAGGTAAGTGAAAACGCCAGGAAAGGATGAATGGATGATACCGCCACGTCGAAGGCGCCGAGAGAATAACACTCTTTGTTCTTGTCTTTCTTTAGGAAGCTATTGAGGTGGCTACTAGGAAACTGGTGTATACTTTACTGCAAAGCGGCAAGATGAGTCTTCTGGATTTGGGAATTATGGACACTCTGACCACAACGCAAGGTAATGGATTGTTGAGGTCGAGATCAATATTAGATGAGAGGTTAAGATCATGAACGCGAACGGCAAACGTGAACGGGAATGACGTCATTGTCGTTCCCGTGAAAAATTCGCGTATATTTGGTTAAGAAGTGAATTCAATTCAGGTTTAATACTAACACTGACACTGACACTAACACTAACACTAACACTTCCCCAACTCACACTTGGCCTCACCCACTGCAACAAGTTGCAGTTCTTGCAACCTAGTGTAACCCCCTTTCGAGAACGCACTCGGGCGGTGAGGAACAATGTCGGCCTTATTGATGTTAATGATGTTTTTGCAGCTCCTTGTGTGGATCAACATGGCGCAGATTACTGCAACAGAATGAAGGCAAAAGGCTACTGTGTCCAGGGTCATCTCGCGGCGGACTTCATGCTAAGTTATTGCACCAAAACTTGCACGTATGTACACAGTTTCTGCATACATTTAGGCTAGGAATCCATTCACGCGATTTTCGTGCCGCGCGATGTCGCATCCTTTGTCCAGAAAAAAACTTTGCTATCGAGCGGCTATCGAGCGTCTGCCGCTCGAAAATCGCGTGAATGGACTGACCGCCTTAGGTAGGGTTGAGGTACAGCCTACCAATTTACATGTAGCCTATATGACTAATAAATGTTTTACAACTTTTCCATGTCATACCCTTTTACATTTATGATTCTGCACTACAGGGCGCCCCAGAAAAAGTGTCCGCCCTCGAACAATACATGTAGGTAAAGGTTAGAAATGTTGTTGTCCGAAGGATACTTTTTCTGGGCCATCAAGTAGAGCGATTCTTTTCGCAACGGCTCCGAAGAATATTGGTGGATTTGTGGGCAGACTGGTTTGCTGTTGTTTCGCCGTGGGTATCAATACGGGTTGAAGAAGAAACCAGTGGACTTTCATACAGTTGTAACGTTCGGAGGCTCTGTGAAGAACTTGCTCAAACAAAGCATTCATTCTCAATTTTGTCATTTCAGCGGCTGCTAGGCGATCATGACGACATTGCTTCCGAAACTAATGTCAATTTCAACATGTCGGCCGTAAGATCTGTACATTTTACTACGAAAACCGAATAAATTACACCGTGATGTCAAAACCGAGTTGCTTCCGTGTTTTAGTGCTGTCGAATGCCTAACGCCTCTCTGTGATTGCCGCTGTCGACTTATGTATACATGTACCTGGTATTCAACGATGTTTGTTTTCTCATTTCGCCAAGATAAATTCGTTGACTTTTCATGTAGGCCTACAGCTATATCAATTGCGAAATTACGGAGTTTTCGCAAAGTCCCCGAAACGCGAACGCGAACGCCAAACCCATTGTTCGATGCCACGAAGAGAGCACCAAACAAAAGGATAGACGTTCGCGTCGGCGTTTCCGGGGGCTTTGCGAAAACTCTATATTTGCTTTGTCGACGGGAACGGCAACAAAACTGAGAAAAAAAGAGCAATCTATGATTTTGAATTGAAAATTTATTAACACAGAAAAAACAGATGAACTCGACGCTCTTTCCACCAGGTCCACTGAACGAAACACAAATATTAACAAACGTAGACCTGTAAAGCGGGGTTCATTGGCTCACGGATTTTGTCCGATTCAGGTGCGTAAAAACCCCCCATCAAATTGACGCACTGAAAACGGTCCCGCTCCGTGTGCCAATGAACCCTGGTTAATTCAGAATTCTGTCATGTACTGTGGTAAGGGAGGGCGCGAATTCACGTTTTTCTGGAAACATGGTTTTCAAGGTTTGATGCCATTCAGTTTTGCCCCGATTCCGAATACCACAGGAACGCTCGCCCCTAGTTTCACAACTTATGCCTTGGCAAAGCAGATTCAATAGCATAGCCAAGTTTAGAAGTGAACGTGAAGCTACGTATTTTTAGGATCAGGGGCATACGAACGGCAACAAAAGATGCTTCAAGCAGATCGACGGACAAAATTCGTGGCTACTCTTAATTCAGTATGGTACGGTACACCTAACCAAATTGTTGCTATACATCGGAAAAGACTAGTGCACCCTGGAAAACGGGAAAGGACGGCAACAATCATTCTTTCTCCTTTAATAGCACACAAGCTTGTTTAGTCATGTGACCTTTTTAAAAGTGATAAACAGCAAAATAATGTTAATAAAAGACATTCAATATAGAGGTTTCAGACAAATATTCGCCATGATACTGTAATCCCCAAATTTTTGTAACCACAAAAGTTAGGGACAGAATGAGATCTCGTGTACGCATCCATTTCATGTATTTGGCAGTAATGACAATGCTATGGTAAAATGCATTAGATGTGATATTTACACTCCTGAAAAGCAGGTGGGTGGGTTGCAGGGGGTACATTGTGTAATGAGTTTGCAGGTCCGGTGTGACTTTCAAGTTTCATCACTACATGTGCGGAGAAACCAAATTAACCCAGTCATTTCTGACATCTGTCCCAAGTTTCCACTTCTTAGACCTCTTTACACGAACCAACTTGCAATTTGCATCGATCCTTTCACTGTCCATTTCAGAGAAGATCTGGATACCAGCAGATGGAAGCATATGAGAAAGTACCCAAAGTGTTCACAGATAAGCCCTTCATTCCATCTCAACATACTCCTGTTCTGGCATCAAGTCTTTGTTTCCAAGCCATAAAACTCGGTGGGAATAACTCCACTCCAGCATTTTTTCGAAGACGGATTTAAGTGCATTGAAAATGGAACAGGAGACATGACAAATCCCACACTTTTACCCAATTGGAGAAAAATCAACATGTCCTCTCTGATGAAATCTGTATGACATAACTTGAGTCAGTTGCATAAATGGAATGGTTGTAACATGATGAAAATATGGTAGAGACAAATCAGTTCAGAGTGATCCTCATCTTTGATGCAGAGCAGTTCCCAGACTAGTTCTTGTCTAGTATCACACACATCACTCAAGTAGTACTACATAATCCAGGTCCAGCATGACCACATAGAATGACTGATATCAAAATATACCAGGGTTTAAGTCCTTTTCCCTGTTCGACAGTTCACATGAACACATAGCACAAAGGGAACTTAGTTAGTCCTTCAAAAGAAATCAGGAAATCCGATATTGCATAATTAATTCGGCCATTCGTCGTTGAAGGATATTATGAAAGAGTAAAGTTACTGCAACTCTGGATCCTCAGCAACAGTAGCAATTTGTCTTGTTGGACATGCGCAGTCTTGCTATTTCATGAATTTGTTTCAGGAGGAGCTCTCACACGTCCCTCCTTCACAGTCACATGTCCAAAGAACACAGTTCCCCACACAACTGTAACAGATGAGAAACAATGCAGCAAGGAATACCACACTGCATATCGTACATGGCTTTCTCTCAAGAAAGAAGCTTGCCAAGTAAAATACCATGAACATGGCATGGTTGTAGAGGAAGGCCGGATTCATTGGCTTGGGAATCAACAGAACAGGCAGAAGCCATTGTAAACAATACATCTTCCCTGTCTTTGTTATGTTTTCACCCGTTTATGGAGTGTTGTTCTCATCCGAGAGTCATATCGAAAAGATGATATTGACGTTCCAACCGATGATGGGCCGGATCAACGGTTTTTTGTGGCATTTAGCCGAAGAATTTCATGATTTTTGTCAAAAACTTGTGTGGCACCTCACACTTCCGGGTTCTACGTGTGTAATTCACTGATCGATTTAACACCCTCGATTCGTATTCCATGAAAAATAATCTTTTTGCCTTTTCTTCTAAACACGTAGCATTTGGGTAAAAATATGCTAATGGTCATCATTTAAAGGCATATTTTTTTGAGTTGGCTATGATTCATAATTTTACTCTGCCTAATTTTGATTATAATTTTAGAGTGCATCGCCGTTACTGAATCAATTTTAGACTTTGGTTCCTCTCCTTACCGCTGCACACACGTGGCGCTTACGTGTCTGCGTGTCATGCCATGACCGTGGTCACGTGATGAAGTTCGAAGGCGGGAACTTTCGAATCCACAAAAACAAGCCAACTGTCGCATTTCCTGGAGCCATCGGCTATCCTGACTGCGTCCAGTGTTTGACATGGATTTTGGAGCATAAGGAGGCCAGAAGAGTTGTTGGAAACAACGACTCTTTTGGCGAGGAAAAAGTGTTTTTTTGGGGCCACGCCCTTCCCGCCTTGGCGTTGGCCGGTTGGCGTGCCGTGCCATGCCGGCGGTGCAAATCATGGCGTGCATGGCATGCATGGTGACCACGTGCAGCAGACATGTGGTGGTGGCGTGCATGGTGTGTGTACATTGTCAGTGTAGGCCGACATGGTGTATTGGGCAGTCTTTGGGGGCCGGACGGCCGGCCTCTGTGTGCGTGCCGCAAGATGGAGTTTTTGCTGCTGCTGTGGGAATCGAGGATCGGACGGAGAGGGGGGAAGAGAGAGAGGAAGGAGGCGGGGGAGACCCAGAAAGGAGGGCCTAGGCCTAGGCCTAAGAGTAGCTAGGTGAAGAAATTAGGGCGACTGGTGCTGGGCCTAGGGGCCTAGCTAGACTAGAGCAGAGCAGAGGCCCGGGCTAACTTTAGCTAACTTTAAAAACGACAGAAGGGAGGTGGAGGAAATGGAGTTGGAGCGATAGGTGAGAGTTCGTGGGCAGTTTTTTGGAACCAAAGACGGGGAGGAGGTGGAGGA
>NMRB01000580.1:63482-100205 GCA_002633025.1 Notospermus geniculatus
GATATTATGAAAGAGTAAAGTTACTGCAACTCTGGATCCTCAGCAACAGTAGCAATTTGTCTTGTTGGACATGCGCAGTCTTGCAATTTCATGAATTTGTTTCAGGAGGAGCTCTCACACGTCCCTCCTTCACAGTCGCATGTCCAAAGAACACAGTTCCCCACACAGCTGTAACAGATGAGAAACAATGCAGCAAGGAATACCACACTGCATATCGTACATGGCTTTCTCTCAAGAAAGAAGCTTGCCAAGTAAAACACCATGAACATGGCATGGTTGTAAAGGAAGGCCGGATTCATTGGCTTGGGAATCAACAGAACAGGCAGAAGCCATTGTAAACAATACATCTTCCCTGTCTTTGTTATGTTTTCACCCGTTTATGGAGTGTTGTTCTCATCAGAGTCTCCAGAGAGTCATATCGAAAAGATGATATTGACGTTCCAACCGATGATGGGCCGGATCAACGGTTTTTGTGGCATTTAGCCGAAGAATTTCATGATTTTGGTCAAAAACTTGTGTGGCACCTCACACTTCCGGGTTCTACGTGTGTATTGACTGATCGATTTCACACCCTCGATTCGTATTCCATGAAAAATAATCTTTTTGCCTTTTCTTCTAAACACGTAGCATTTGGGTAAAAATATGCTAAAGTTCATCATTTAAAGGCATTTTTTTTTGAGTTGGCTATGATTCATAATTTTACTCTGCCTAATTTTGATTATAATTTTAGAGTGCATCGCCGTTACTGAATCAATTTTAGACTGTGGTTCCTCTCCTTGCCGCTGCACACACGTGGCGCTTACGTGTCTGCGTGTGGCATGTTTCGCATGATTTCATGATTTTTGCCCCCAAAAGTTCGTCATCACTTCGAACCACACTCATCATATTACCAAGACAATTTTGATTATGGGCAAGAATAAGAAGAAAGGTGTGATTGCGTTAGGCCCTAGGCCTAGGCCGATGACATGTTGCTTGTGAAATTTGACATTTTGCATGCAGCTTGCATTGCATCAGGAGGAGAGTGGAAAGTGCATAAATGAAGAATCATGGAATGGACCCTTGTTGGAAATTCCTCCATGATGGACCCAACATCATCATGACATCCCATCATGGAGATGTGGGGATGGATGGATCCATGAATCCGTTAACATGTTGAATGCATTGCCGTGCACCATTGTTGGCCAGTTAGTCTCAGTAACTGGGACTCTGATGCTGCGCTTTTGCTTTTACAAACTGACTTTTACATAGCGCGCATACAGAGTCTCAGATTGCCCAATACATTCCCTGTGTGTGGAGCAATTCCCGCACGGAATTCCGTGCGCCGCTGTTAATTCACAAACCAACACGAAAATCCGCAATATTGTATTCCTGTGTTGTTGAGCTACCGTCGATACACCATTCCGAGTGAATTCAGTAAAATCCCATCCTTATTTACTTCACAAATCGAGTTTGAAATCCACTTCTCGAATCTAAATGTACAGGCCGGTGACACGCCATGATGGGAGTCTCGCGCAATGCAGTTGCGCAGTCATGGCAGTTGACGTTAGTCTCGTTCTCATCCAGTGTCAGCGACTACGCCCAGTCACGTGACCTCGGATCATGTGACAGCTACGTGTTGCAGACTTGTTTACATGAGTTAGTGACATTTCGACGGAGTTTTGTATCAAAGTTTTTTCCTAATTTGTGCCAATTTTTCAGTCTTTTGGAATACCACTATGAGACATAAGGATACATGAAAGGATTCACGGCATTTGATATTTCTAAATTAGTCAGGTTTGCGAGTAATTGGGCATTTTATTCAGTACATGCCAATACACTATGCTCCACAGGGCGCATATGGGTAAACCATACGCTGTGGTTATATCCACGGATCTCCGTGTACGATGGCCTGGGAATTACCCAATCGGTACACGGAGAGGATATTACCCGAACTGGCCAATGAAATGCTTCCATGGGCACAATGGGAAATTCAAATGAATTTTTGTATCACCTAGCGTAATGTTCAATAAAAATTCTTGATGAAAATGTTAATTTAAAAGCACTACCAAGCGTTTTCTGGGCAAGATAGGCCTACTAGTACAAGTGTGTAATGATTTTCACTCTGGATCCAACAGCCTCGTTGGCCAAGTGGTTAGCGTGCGTGGTCCCGTGGAGGGCTGCTACTTGAACTGACGACTAGAGGTTCGAATCCCGCAGTGATTTTTCATTTCGTTAAGGTTCACCTCTTTTTAATTTTTTTACATGTGTTTATTTTTTCAGCTCCTTTTACTTTTTTCTTCTGGCCTGCCATCATTATCAATCTCTATTTGACAGTTATGATGAACAAAACATGCATCGTCAACAATTTTCAGGTTTTACGGAACGAATGTCGTCCGTGTCCGTGCACCAAAATATGAGTTTTTTCTACTTGTGGATGACACAAATCCGTGTACCCAAGGCGAATGTTCCCGCCTTCCGTACACGGATCCGTGTATATAACTCCTGATTTTTCTACATTTGGTACACGGATCCGTGTACCCAAGGCGAATGTTCGCGCCTTCCGTACACGGATCCGTGGAAATAACCCCGGCCTAAACCATAACGTCCCAGGCAATAGCCGTCAATGTCATATCGTAAAAGAAGCTATGCCTGGGCGATATGGTTACCGTAACTATTGGCCAGTGTATGATAATAGTGTATGATCAATTATGGGGGAGTGTGTAATTTATCTTTCATTCATTTCAGTTTTTTCTTTTTTCAGTAAACACTGCCTCCAATGAGGAGTTGATGGTGATGACAGTGACAGAGATTGTCAACCAACTTATCAAAGCTCATGAAGAGAAAAAAGATGTCAATTTAAATAGGTAGGCCTACAAAGTGAAATTTCACTGAAACGGTGTGGTTGAACCTCAACATGGAATACTGGAACATGTAGTCTGACTGTTTGAGGGAGTCCTAGTGCTGCGCATCCTGGGCCTTTTTTATATTTTACCACTATATGCAAGTACCAGCCTAGCTGATTTTAATTTCTATAAAGTAATGTCATTGTTTCCTCGCACAGACTTATTTCCATGCCAAGACTCATGTTGACTCTCTGATTTAATTTAAAGGTTGAAATCAAAAATTTCCAGCAAGTATGGGCTATCCACCCAGCCAAGGCTTGTGGACATCATTGCTGCAGTGCCTCATCAACACAAAAAGGTGAGGAGAATGTTCATACACATGGCAATCCAAAGATACCTTACCATAGATGTCGGTATCTGGTCATTATTATTTACCTACCGGTAATCAAAACTCAAGCAAACGCTAATGACAGTGACCTTTTTGCAGGCTTTACTCCCCAAGTTGAGAGCTAAACCAGTGCGAACTGCTAGTGGTGTAAGTATGTGTTTCTCTGCCAGTGACTGACTGATTCATTTCTGCCCAACCAGTGGAAAAGTGTTGCCTAAATACCGGTACAAGTACTTGTCTTAGGCATATACATTCTTTAAATATAAATGATGAATGGAAGATATGTTGCTGTCAAAGACTGAAGCAATCATGGTGTAATATTCCTTGTTTCAGATTGCTGTTGTAGCTGTCATGTGTAAACCACACAGATGTCCACATATTGCCATGACAGGAAACATTTGTGTGTAAGTGTACGTACTCACAACTCTGGGCAATTCTCCTGACCTGGTTGTGGGTTCTTTCTGGTTTTCAGGCTTCTAATTCAGTGAGGATTTGCCATTCAAGATGGTAATTGTGTTCACTCATAAATTTTGTTCATTGTTTGACCAGGATCCCATTCTATGTCAAAAGCTTTTCAATCATTTTGTTTTGCTTTCCTTCTTCAGCTATTGTCCTGGTGGCCCCGACTCCGACTTTGAATATTCAACTCAGTCGTACACAGGTTATGAGGTTAGTCATCAGTGAATGTCTGCCTAGTGACAGATTTGGACCGTACGAATTGAATGCAGCTGGCCGTTGAAATATCAAGATTACTTTCCTATTCCTATTGCCTTTCAGCCAACATCTATGAGAGCTATACGAGCTCGGTACAATCCTTACTTGCAGACCCGACATCGTGTTGAACAGGTACTAATTTAATCAGTTTCAAAAGAACGACATTACAAACAACCCTATCTCAAATATAGTTAGTGTGTTTGGGATTTGGGGTAAAAATTGTGTGTTTTGTACTTGCTTACCATATCTGTTGTTCGTTCATTAGTTTTCATCTCAAGGAAATGGTGGACTGTTCAGCTTGATTCCCCCTGTTATTAGCCTACTGGTATCTTTTGAATCACAGAATCATGGGAAGGAACTGTCACTTTGAATTCTCCTTTCAGCTGAAGCAACTAGGACATAATGTTGATAAAGTTGAATTCATTGTGATGGGAGGTACCTTCATGTGTTTACCAGAAGACTACAGAGAATATTTCATCAGGAATCTCCACGATGCATTATCTGGACACACAAGCAGCTCCATTGAGGAAGCTGTCAAGTTAGTCCTCACTATTCTGAGATCTTTGGGGAAAAAACATCTCCTTGGTGATAGATAAACAGTTACTTTTCCTGTATTCTTCTAAAACGTACTTTATAGAGTTGAACTCGAGTGAGACACTCCAATTTCTTCCTGTCATCAAATTATCCTGTAATTCCATCAGGCTGTGTGTCATGATCATACTTGCAGTTTCCCTCACCATCCAATCAAAAACTGGCCAATCTAGGCTTTCTTTCACCTTGCAGATACTCGGAGAAAAGCAAGACAAAATGTATAGGAATCACAATTGAAACACGGCCTGATTATTGCTTGAAGAAGCATTTGAGTGATATGTTAAAGTATGGCTGTACGAGGTTAGAGATTGGTGTTCAGAGTGTTTATGAAGATGTTGCCAGAGACACAAATAGGTGAGTGGAGACATAA
Organism: Notospermus geniculatus; assembly: GCA_002633025.1. Taxonomy (NCBI): domain Eukaryota; kingdom Metazoa; phylum Nemertea; class Pilidiophora; order Heteronemertea; family Lineidae; genus Notospermus; species Notospermus geniculatus. Next base: position 68,368 of record NMRB01000580.1, read on the forward strand.
AGGAAAGATCTGTTTCATTTGATACTTTTGAATCGCCTGCTTGCCTTGGTCCATCTGATGTCATAGGTATGCTCTAGGATATGCAGAGGGAAGACTGCCAGGGTTTTCACTTCTAGTTTCTTGTTTTCAGAGGTCACACAGTACGAGCTGTGAGCGAGTCGTTTCTCATGTCAAAAGATGCTGGATTCAAAGTGGTCTCTCATATGATGCCAGATTTACCAAATGTGGACCTAGAGAGGGATATAGAACAGTTTATTGTAAGTTATATGGGTTGGCACTGGTGTGGTGTGGCTCATGTGAATCAACCTATTGAATCACCAATGTCTTTGTTTGAAAAGAGCTCTTGTACACTCTGTTCAGTCATGTTCACTCAGTGACTTTCTCCTGTACACTGACTTCTGTTGCAAATAACCTAATTCTGAACTACCTGTTCTCTTCCAGGAATTCTTTGAAAATCCAGCATTCAGACCTGATGGACTGAAAATCTATCCCACACTAGTCATAAGAGGCACAGGTAAGCTGACATATTCATTGCTCATCAATTGTTTAAACTTGTTTGTTTGCTACAAACTACATGGGGCTGCAATAATCTGATGTCAGCTGGTTTTCTAGCATTGTCACTCATCGCACTTTCAGGTCTATATGAACTTTGGAAGACTGGCCGGTATAAAAGTTATCCTCCAAGCATATTGGTAGACCTGGTTGCAAGAATACTCGCACTGGTTCCTCCCTGGACAAGAGTATACAGAGTTCAAAGGTGGGCATTTTGATCTGCGAGTCTCCGAAACATGATCTCCTCATGTGATAGCCATTATCAGTGAAAGTGTTTAGCCATTAACAGTGAATATGTTTCTTGAGAAGTCAGAGATATTTGGCCATCAGAGAAAACACAATCCTAGAGTAGTCTTTTTTCAGGGATATCCCCATGCCATTAGTCACTTCTGGTGTTGAGCATGGTAACCTTCGAGAGCTTGCTCTGGCTAGAATGAAGGACCTTGGTACTACATGTCGGGATGTGAGGACAAGAGAAGTGGGCATCCAGGAGATACACAACAAAGTGAAACCATACGAGGTGATAATTTCTTGCCCGTGCTTTCTTGAAATTTTTGTGATTTAAGCATTCAGCTCATTTGGAATGAAGATCAAGTGTCCTGTGTATTTTTGAGAAGCAAAGTCTTCAACACTGATGAATTTGAATCTTTTAATCTTCAGGTTGAATTAATCCGTCGGGATTATGTTGCCAATGGAGGATGGGAAACATTCTTATCCTACGAAGATCCCGAGCAGGACATCCTCATAGGCCTTTTACGGCTCAGGAAGTGTAGCCCTGAGACTTTCAGGCCTGAGTTGAAGGGGAGATGTTCAATTGTGCGTGAACTTCATGTCTATGGAAGTGTGGTTCCAGTCAGTGCTAGAGATCCAACAAAGTTCCAACACCAGGTTAGTAGGTTTCAACTTTCTTTACAATGAACAATGAAAACAAAAAACTAGTGATTTTCGTTTTAATTGCAGGGCTTTGGTATGCTACTGATGGAAGAGGCTGAACGTATTGCCTTGGAGGAACATGGCTCTGTAAAAATCGCTGTGATATCAGGTACGTTTGGTGTATTCACTACCTTTTGAAATAGCAGTAGTATTGGTATGCTTCTACAACTCATAAGACCAATGATGACTATGTCTGTGACAAACCTTTGTGAGAAAATCCAGGTTCTAATTCAGTGTCCTCTTATTATTTTACCAGGTGTAGGCACACGGAATTATTACAGGAAGATAGGATATGAGCTGGAAGGTCCCTACATGACAAAGATGCTGTGTTAGTGATTTGGCCGATGGGATGGAACTACTACAGATCTGCAGGAAAAGGTGCTGTCAAATACATTTAGAAGAAAGAAGACGACAGCGAATATAAAGACGAATCAACTGACTACTTATGACTGCCCCTGTCACTGAGAAGAAAATGTCGCTGGTGGCATTATCAGACAACAATCATGTGCTAGTATTGGACTCTCTTACTATCTCCCTCTTGATGTGGAGAGGAAATATACTGAATTAAATGTATTTTCATTGAGTATACATGTATATATTAAACCAATTCCCACTCTTATTTCATTTGATCATTCGCATTTGACCAATTTGTCTCTTGAGTCTTTTTCTTGGCCTGGAGTAGTATTGGTATGTGGACTTCATTTAGGCCTACCATGGAGGTATACCTTTATAATACCTCCATAGATGAAGCCATTGCATGATTATTTTTCTGGGCCTGGAGTGGCCGGTTGACTTCATTTAGGCCAACCATGGAGTATTATAATACCGTTATAATACCTCCATGGGCCTACAAAGCCTTGTTCTTATTTCTGTATGCTCTGTTTGTATCTGTTAACTCTCCTGTCACAGCCGTAGGGATGAAGTTGTTGCATGATTGACAAGCTCTCTTACTCCAAAAGTTACTCTGATTCTGTGAAAATCGGATTTGTATCCGACATGGTGCCTGGGATGACGGGAATCGGATCAAGGTCTGCTGACGTCATTCTGTTATGATCAAATTTTCGAATGGTTGATTCAGTTTTCCAAATTGTTATGAAGCTTTATTAATTCTGAGAATTTCATTCATTCGTAATAGCTCTGTACACGTTTATACCAGGAGAGGTAGGTGTCTTCCAGGCGCAACTTGGAGGACATCAATAACCTTTTGAAATGTTGCAACTTTGTCAGGCCTTATTGTATTAAAGAGGAACGGAAAACCCATGTAATACCATGAGGTCGGTGCAATTAGGAAAGGAAACTTGGTGAAAGTGAAGCTTGATGAATATTCCTTTGCGGAATTTGATAATTTGAATTGGCGTCAATTATTGTGAAGTCCCTTGAGTGACGTTGCCATCAAGTAGGTGGCAGCACTGTCGGGCATGATACGGTATCACTGGATACCTTGGGCGTCGGCTGGAATTCGGGGATGTCATTCGAGTGACACTTCATTGATTAATTACACTACACGGTGTAGTTGCCGGCAGGCATTTGTATAGGGCGTTTTGAGGTGTCGTGGGGGTTATGTCAAAAACATGGGGATGGGCCTTCGTTGAGCCGATACGCCTGCTCCGTATATTGAACAGTTCAGCTTTAAAGATGACTTCCTCTGTCATTATTGAAGGTAATGAAATGCATTGAGTGGTTGCGGTGCAGAATCAATAGTGATCTGATCACCATGACGACAGCCATCTTGGATATTGATTGATTGAATTGAGAAATCTTCCATTCACTGCGCATGATTACAATAAAGGTGAAATTTCGTTGAAGGTGGTGTGTCTGGGTTCGCGATAAAGGCTTCGATCGAAGACTTTACTGGTCGTGAGAAGATCGCGAAACGGTCGGGCAATTCTGGATGAGGACGTGTCACGCAGCGGGCGATTTTCGTCGCAGGAAATAGGAGACTTTCGGTGCCTACGATCTCCGTATGGGCGACCGTGCGTGGGAAAGATGTGTTGGAGTTCTCACCGTGAATTCGCTGGCGCCCGTTGGCGTTGCTTGATGACCCCAAATGGCAAGGAGCAGGTGTGAAACGAAAGGATGCCCTCTGGGTTCGTGCGACCTTTTCGGGTTCGGTGACAGCCCACGAATGTTCCCCATCGTCTGATTCATTGAATTTTTCTTAGGTCAGCTCCCGTCACACCGTCGTCATGATGTGGACCGAGCCGATCAGCGGTATGATCATGGGCCTTTTTTCTCCCGTTTCCTTGGCATTCCTTGACAACAACTCCACGATGCCAGTCAGTCGCTGGCTGGCGTGGCCTCGTGTACTTGCTGCAAGATCAAACAGGGTTACTCGGGTTTATTTCCTCGGGAGAAATCAATATAGTCGCTCCAACGATCCGGTCATTGCCGACGTGCAATTTNGAAAAACAGGCTAAACAGCGTTTGCAGCGGGGCTTGCAATGCCATGGTGCGATCCAGACTGAGGCGAGTTAATAGTCTATAGTGGCCTGCACCAAATTGTTCCCGGCTACGAGAACCTGCTGCAGACCTCTAGTCTGGGAATCCAGAGGGCAGTTTAGATTGCCGACAGAACATTTGAACCAATCACACGCTGTTAATACTCTTTGCTTCGTCGACTAGCTTTCTGAACAGTTCGTCGTTTTTGCGATGTACCTTAGGCGAACAATGATCTGTCTTGTGCGCCTAGACGAATAATTTCGCCACTGACTGGTGTCACATGATATCACCGCAATCGATGATTGGTTAATATCGCCAAGGCGGCGAGAAAAATGTGAAGGTTTGCGGTAATTCCGAAAAAATTAAAGTCGATATTCCCGTCTGTTCAGACAACATGATAATATTCAATTCTAGGTATGGTATATACGTTGCGTAACTCGCTAACTTAAGATGCAGACGATAAGTGTAGTGGTATTCTACTGATGATACGTAGAAACGTTTTTGTTGGCCCCTTTGTGTCAGGAAATGTAGCGAAAAGTAGGCACGAGGTAATAGCTAAGCTCTTGGGTGACATGTCCATTATGTAGATTGTAGCCTGAGGATAGGTTGTACCCTGGATGACCTGAAGTTGATGGTGCCTTTTTCCGAGCTGATGAACACTCAGGTTCAAATTAATGAAGTTCTGGGGTTACCTGCATCAGGTGGTGAGTGGAGATAGGCAACAAGCGGTAAATGACTGTAGTCAAAGCAACAATAAGGTGAGCAGAGAAGGGGAAAATGCTGAGGAATTAAGTAATCTAATCACTTTGCCGTCTCCGTATTTCGACGGGTTTGCCAGGTACAGTACGTTCGTCACTAATGACAGCTTGTTGGTGTTCCGGGCCGACCTATTCCCAGTCACTTCCCGTAGCTCCAGCCTATTATCATATCGATGCCGCTGAGGGACTTCGTGTGTACATATCAAAATGCTTTCTGTATCATTACATCGACACCTCTAAGCCCGTCGACATATCCACACCATGAAATCAGACTCCCAGGGTCCTTCATACACAGCAACAATTAGCGTTCACCTAATTTCCAGACTCTAGTGGCTTCGGACACGGCGATTTCCCGACTGTTGTCCCCAGGGGCTTGGGCTGTACTCCAGTCAATACCTCATTCATCAAACGTGCGACTAGCTCAGGATGCCTCTACTCGGGGTACAGGCTGGGACTGCTAATGACCGTTTCAAATGGCACTTTTTATGGCATTCGTACAAGACATTTTTGGCTGAATAGTCGTTAATTGTACCATAGCTTGAATGGGGGCTTCCAAAGCACACTTGGCAAGTCGACTTGGTACCCGGTATATGGTATGAAATATCAGTAAGATATCGCATGAAAAATGTGCTGTCGTGACGAAACTTTCAGGTCTTGGACGACCAAAATGGTGATGAAATCATGGTGATTTTCGCTCACCGTTGTAAAATACCTTATGTGCTAAATCGTTAATCCTGAGGCATTGCATGAAAAAAAATGCTACAGCGTTGTCGCTGTTCGTCTAACTGATGGCAAGAGAAATGGTGATGAACCATTCACCGTGACGTATAATTCACAATCCATTTCCTTTAATTGCAACGCGGCCAAGTCCCCGTACAACGTCGTTGCACCGAGCTGGCCGTGTCTAGTAAATAAGACATCAGGGCAATATCTCCGACTAAATCAAATCAGATATAGTTTCGTGCAGCGGCGATTGGTGATGATTTGATTTGGACTTGGTAAGTAGAAGATGGGCTCATCCTCGGCAAGGTACTTATATCTTATGTGTTCCAAGTCATTAGGAAAGATGGGTAGACTACTATAACTTACTGTCTGTTCCATCATCGTTAGGTGTGAAAAAGAGAACAGCGAACTATTTGTCCGAAGCGTCTTGCAGAGTAGGCCAATTCATACTTCAAATGCTTTGTTTGGAACCAGCAGCGTGACGAGAATAACAAGGAATGCGCTGTCCGTTCCGCATGCTGGTCGGGGAGGAAGTATAATAAAGGCCAATTCATACTTCTTCGTCACGGGAAATTCATTGTATCATATCGCATCGCTGATTCCTGACAAAGCATTTTCCTTTCCGCATTGCTGGTCAGCGACGCAGTATATAAGGGCCAATTCATACTTCGCCGCCGACCAGTTTGCTGAAAGGAATTCTTTGTTGTCTACTACGTTGCTGGTTCCAAACAAAGCATTTTACATTCCGCCTACTGGTCGGCGAAAAAGTATGAACTGGGCCTTCAGTGCTCCGGAAAGTGAAATTGTCCTGAGTAACCGGCCCGTCCATCGGCGAAATATGAGGTACATATGAAAAAAGCGATGGGTTTCAGATCAATCAAATACAACAAAAGACCCCCCAAAAGGTTTTCGGTGGAGTCCCATCTCATAGCTATATTTCTCGTAATCCTCCCTGGAGAAGGTATCAATCAGTTGTTTGCTTACTAAAAATGATATGGCCCAGAAAGCTGACGGTTGAAAGCCTTTTCTCATGTGGCTTTTAAGCATACAGGAGAGCGAAAGGTAAGATATCAGACACGTCAGAGGACTTGAGAGAATGAACAGAGATTGATTTCGTGTGGAAGAATGGATGTGATCTTAGCCAGGCTACTCGTGTCTCTTTCATCGCTCTGGAGTCTGTCAGCCAGTAATGACGTGATCGGGGACCAGGTGTCATTATTTGTTTATTGCATGCTATATTAGATTGGGATGAAGATGCTACGCTGATGACAATGACCGCGTGGGCTATACATTTGGAATATTTGGGCAATCGGGATGCCATATTGATATGAGATTCCTCGCCGACTGTAACAAGCGCAACATTGACGTCATTGATGATAATGTGTCGGATCACAGAGGGAGAGGAAAAAGCGTATACACATGTACTCTGTACTGCCTATACTGCTTATATACTGCCTGCTTATACTGCCTATGGGCAGTATCCTGAGGTCTAATTCATACTTCCTCAGTATGCAGAATGGCTTCGCTAGTTTCTGCAACGTTGGTCCCAAACAAAGCATTTTCCGTTCTGCAATGTCGACGAGAAGTATGAATTGCTTTTCTGGGAGCGAACGCGTCCACAAGGGCTCGGGACCGTGAAGCCATTGTTGTTGACCGGCGTGTCCGTATACCGTGTAGCTCTATGTAATCGCAGCCTATCCCTTGACAGCACCATTCGAAACATATGTTCAGTGATGCTATCAAATGATGTATAACCTATATGCTATAAAATGTCATCTCTTCATATTAATGTCAGGAGAATCAAGTCATCGAGTTGTATGTCTCCGTTGGATCGGGTTGGCCATTCATTCAGCCCACCCCATTGAGGCTGAGGTCTCCACGCCGTAATCGATCACGGGAACTGCCTCTTTGACGTCACCTAGCTTGTTAAAAGGAATAGCAGCTTTTGTTAACGCGAGCGAGGGACGTGATGTTGCTAAAGACTGGCGATTCGTGATCTGAACCCTCGGCGAAGGAAGGGACTGAGACCACACGCAGTCCACTTCCTTGAAGGATTGGGATCCCGTGTGAAAGGGTTTTGGGGCCATGCTATCGAGGTCTCTTCGTGTCGACAGGAGATTGGGTGCGAACCGCCTTTAGGCAAAGCTAGTGTGAAATACAAGGGGATTTTGACTCGTGAAACAAATGAGGACCATAGCTCACTGCCTCAATACATGTAGGTGTCGCTAGTGGTTAAAACTATTAAATTAAAGTGACAATCAGGCATTTTCAGGTCCTGATCGGTACCCACATAAAGGGCGTCCATTGTATTAGGACCTGGGGCCTGTTTCAGAAAGTGAATGCTAATGGTACCATTAACTTCAATGCATTTTCCATTTGGTCACTTTATGAAACAGGCATGATTACGATGTGCTGCCCTCTATCGGCATAGTTACGATCCCCTTTGTTTGAGCCGTGCGGAGTAGGCCCGGTTTACATAGAGGTATACGTATACGGCGAACAACGGCCTAATAAAGGATTCATGACCATGAAACCTTTGTTAGCCAGCGTGTCCGTATACTGTAGACCTCTATGTAAACTGCCCCCCGTTTGCCAGTGCCTCCCAACAAAAGATTGACGGAATAAGCCGCGACGTGACAATGGGGGAGGCACTGATCAACATGTCTTTCTGTATTTGAGTGTCCGCCGAACAATAAAGCGGGCATTGTCATACGGGGGGCATTCTCATACATTACACCGGCATCCATGACTGCATAAATAGACCCGCCCTTTTAAGAGGCCAAGGCTGAAGGCCTGTTAGGTGTTACGTGTTGCACTAGAGGTTGAATTCTTACAGCAGGCCTACAAGCTCATTCACCCGAGACAAGCCAGCAGTCTGCTCAGGTCGTCAATAGGAGCAGTCAGCCGCGCATATTGCTAACAGATGGCAGCACAGTCTTAGCGGACCAAATGTACAGGAAATCTATTATGATCGCTGCTCGATCGATAATGACTGGGTCCGCTAGATGCATTGAATTGGGCCCTAGTGACACCTAGTGGTCAACTCGCTGACAGCTCCTATTGCGTGTTGGTTATTTTAATTCGCGCGCGCTCGTGTGTGGTCCGCCGGCGGCGGGACCATGATCCAGGTCATGCACACGGCGCGTCAAGCTCTCCAAGACGCGAGCTTGGTCATTCAGCGCATGCTCGTTGGATGGGCAACAGCTTTTTGCAGGCTTGCTCAAAGACATGTCAGAGTTGATATGATGGTCTTGGCCATGGCCTACCTCGCTCATCGATGACTGCGCCGACAGTGGCTGATTGATGGTTGACGGTAGCCGACATTAGCCTAGAGTCTATGTACAACTCTGAGAACGACTTCATCTTCTCATCCATGAGACTCGAACGAGAGTGAGAGGCATCTCTCATGATGTCATGTCTCTAGGCCTGCCTTCCCTTTATAGGTAGGCTAGGTAGTGAAAGTGGGGCAAGTCACTTTGACCTTCGCTTTGAAACCTAGGCCTAGGCTACCTTGAAACATTTCATAAAATCCATGCTAAAACCCGTTCCCGTCACTCAGGCTACCGGTAAGCCTCGGCCAAGTAGGCCTAGCCGATGACTCCGCTCATGGGAGGAAAAATGTACGCGCGTGCAGTAGTGTACGTTGGTCCAGAATGCACACCCCTCGCCGACTTACTCGCTCTAGAGTGTCGTGGTCTAGTTCTCAAAGGCATAGCCTAGGCCTAGTATATGAGATTTTGTTCAGTGCGCCCGAACGTCAAAAGCTTCAGACCTCTAGGCCTATTTAGATTTAGCAGCAGAGCGAAAGCTTGGCAATTAGAACCCCAGCGTCTCTCAGGTTTTTCCAAACCTCGACCTAGACGTAGGAGTACACGACAGACTTAGGCTGCAATGCCTAGCTATGGTTCTGTTTCTTAGAATCCTCATTAAAGACTCACAACAAAGTCAAAGTGACTGCCCGTGTTTTGATCACAGCCTTAATACATCATGGCCTTTAAAAGGCTTTAATTTTGTCCATTTCCGACTTTGATATTGTTTCAGATTTGATGTCATTTGCGTCATGTTCATTTTGTAAATGGCAAGGGTGAGACTAGCCCACTGAAGCAGGCTTCATGCTCACGCATTACGCCTGCTGTCGGGGTCGCGAAACCGGAAGTGTGGTAGGATTTACTACCAGGCTGGATGCGCGCGCATCAGAAGCAGACGAAGCATTTAACTCACTGCAAAATTGAAATCTGGCGACAAATCACACTCTTGCCAACTTTGCCACAGAGCCTCTCAAGCTGCCCCTGTATAATGGAGTCTAATGGGCTTGCAATAGGGCCTAATAACGGCAGTTTGAGTCCTATCAGCGGGTTTGGGTGACACAACCAAGGACCTCGCTCAGTTAGAGAGTTCAAAATGGCGTCTGACGTCGAACATTTCTCGGTTCGAGCATTCAGTGAGGTAGTACAACGAATGTCGGCGAGAAGGATACTAAGTGACCCATCCCAGCGATGTTTTATGACATTACCTAAAAATCCTGCAGATAGTGCGTTGAAGAAATCACCCTGCTATCTCATTTCGACTCCTGCAGCTTGCCGTTAGCGCTGCACACAGATGTACACGATATGGGCACGATGTACAGGTTTGTACACGGGCTACATCATCTTGGCTTCTTTGGGGAATACCTTCCACTGATACGTCATCACAGCAGGTTCGTATTCTGATTGGACGTATTCCGACGAATCACAGCCAGAATCTAGAGGGCGACAGCAGTCGTAAATGAGGAACGAATGTCGACTGCAAGGTGGTCTAGGGTGAGACTGGCTTCCTTATGTTCAGCAGGAAGTTCATCCTCGCACCCACGGTCTTCACAACCGCTCCCCTCCTCGCACTTGGGAGGGTACGACCGTAAATGACCGCAGATTTTTAGGATACAGAGAGTTTACATCCAGCCTAGGCAACATCAAAATAAATGCAGCGTGGAGCATGCTCTGGAACTCCCATTTGCACTAGAAACATTCTCTAAAGTTCATACATTTTCTAAAACATTTTATCAAGCCTTGTTGAAAGGCCAACTCTAACAGATCAAGACCTAAAACAAAATGGCATTTGATATTTTGCAATGTTTTGCCTTGTTTATAATCAAAACTCAAGCAAATGACTCCAAAACACTTCAGTTTGTTGCATGTTTAGATAACAATGTCAATGAGCGCAAATGACTCGCCGATATCGTGCTATTTTGATCAGGATTATGGAAAACTGATTCATCATGCATTGTTGTCACTGTCTCCTGGTTATTTCAAGACTACAACTTCACTACTGCCTACTCAGTCATGAAACTGTGACTTAGTCATCAGATCTGTCTCATTCATCGATCACAGTATAATTCACCTTTTGAAATTTACTTTATTTTTCCTCGATTCTAGCGTTTATTACTAATGATATTGAACTAGAACCGTTAATAGAAGTCAAGACCGTTTGAAAGCAGTCTTTAGTTTCTCCCTGCCCACTCAGCTTGTTGATCCGAAGCAAAGATTTTATTACAAAGGCCAAGTGTGCCATAGGCTTAGAGATGTCCTTTAACAAAATGTGGTGATTGATTCGTGTTTATTGGTGTAATTGCTAGTAGTAGGCCTATGCCTATTGGCATGATTGGTGTTGGTAAGCTGAGACTGTGCTGATGAAAATCGTTTTCAAACTATTTGATCCCATGTTATGCTCTAAAAGATGGATGTTGAATTAACCAATAACCTGCACATCATGAGATCAACTCATAGATAATGAACCAAGACCAAGTGTGCAAGAAAACGAATGTGTTCAAAATATTAGTATTGCAAACAGTCTAGCCTACATCATGCTGAATATTGTAACCAGGGAACTTAACGTTAGCGCTAAAGTTCCCTCTAAGTCACTCTAACAGCGAAGCATGACGGCTGACGCGTAGGTATCGAATGGAAAGGTCATGATCAGGCGGCTATTTTGCGTCCATTTTTAAAAACAAGAAGAACACCGACGGGATATCGTCATCGTCTTTTCGATTTTGATCCGCTCCTGGGTTCCCCAAATTGTTAAAGGTATGTACATGTAAGATGTAATTGTATCTCCTCTTGTCAGGCAGAAGTTTCATCAGTGAAAAAAACTGTTGAATAAAGTTATGCATGCCTAGGTAGTGTGTGTAGGTCTCATCTCACTGAGGTGCCGCATAACGTAGAGGTAGGCCCCCACCATCCAGGGATCCTATTCGCAAAGCGCGGATCCCATAAATTTAAGGGCGCGCAGATCTTTTGTCAGGCTAATAGTGAACAATAGATTTCCCTCTGATCTTTTGTCAGGTTGATAGTGAACAATAGATTTCCCTCGGATCTTTTGTCAGGTTGATAGTGAACAATAGATTTCCCTCAGATCTTTTGTCAGGTTGATAGTGAACAATAGATTTCCCTCGGATCTTTTGTCAGGTTGATAGTGAACAATAGATTTCCCTCGGATCTTTTGTCAGGTTGATAGTGAACAATAGATTTCCCTCAGATCTTTTGTCAGGTTGATAGTGAACAATAGATTTCCCTCGGATCTTTTGTCAGGTTGATAGTGAACAGCAAATTTCCCTCAGATCTTTTGTCAGGTTGATACTGAACAATAGGTTTCCTCCAAACGGACAATAGGCGTACGAACTCCAAGTTACAAGAGCTTCGTGAATAAGGTCCCAGGGCCATAGTTAGATCTTTTGTCCCGGGGAGCCATTGTGAACCTGCGTCTGGGGGGGGGGGGGGGGGGAAAACTGCACTTATTTTGCCGTTTCCGGGCGAAATCTGCACGTTTTTCGATGTCTGCCCCCGGCGTCCCTATCTTTGGAATCTTTGGTATACTGGTATTTCTGCTACATGTAGTTAATGAAAAAGATGCCGTAGATACAGGATAATTGGCATATTGATAAGTGTGATTTTAATGAGTTTGACTTGAATCGGTTGTGTCGTATATATTGATGGGTCTGATGATGAACCCTGATGGCTTTACCAGTAAATAAAGTGGAGATTGATGGATGAATCTTGGAGAACGATAGAAGGTGGCTATTTCAGTGCGCACCATTCATCAAATTAAGTTTTTTCCTACATTTTATGAATCAATGATAGATAGAACCCTTATCTGTGGAATCAAAATATTGATATCAATCAATCATGTCAGTCACTGTCAGTCGATCTTATCAGGCAGTCAACGTTATTCTCACTCATGAAGATTGAGTACGGATTTCTGTAGCAGGGCTTGGCTGTTTTGTGGTTGTCATTGATGTTTGATCGTTGGTGGATAGGCCGGTGTGGTAATGTACTATTCAAACTCAAAGTGTAGGCATACCTCGACGATGTAGGCCAACCCGGTGTAGTAGAATCTAATGTCCCCCGATATGTGATGTCCCCAAACAATACATTCACGGATTAAGCGGCACCATTGAATTGGACTCTGCAGTGACCAAGGGCCGTATGCCTAAAACATCTTAAGTGTAAAATTTCCCTTATCCTTTGTTTGGAACAATAGTTTAAGGGAAATTTTACACTTTATGTTTTATGCATACGGCCCCAAGACCCTTAATCCTGTGACAAACAATGCAGGGCGACATCAGGAATACGGGCACATTAGATTTCATCACACCTGTCATGGTCCATGGCTCGAATGAATAGTGTGAATGACGCCTTCAGTTCAGAGTCCCATAAACTGTAACAGTCTCATAGGGAATGTGGATTGAACATGTAGGGCCTCCCTGACAAAGCACCAGGGGCCTGTTTCATAAAGTGACTTTAAGCTAATGGTACCATTAACTTCATTTGGTTAAAGGTACCATAAGCTAAAGTCACTTTATGAAACAGGCCCCAGGGCCCATGTGCATAAAACATCTTCAGCGAAACTTTTCCCATGATCTTTTATTTGGTAAAAATCAAGAGAAATGTTTCACTTAAGATGTTTTATGCATACGGGCCCAGTGGCTTTATGAAGCTAACAATTCACTGTCTCTTCCTTCTTAAAATGGCCTTTGTATTCATGTTGTGACCTTCTGTGGCATTTTCTGTGATCTTTGGGTAGCAAATTCCTAAGAATGACGAATGGAGATATTCTTTAAGATTCTCAAATTGGTCTCCAGACACGTCATGAAACAGTCACATTTTTCTAGAAGCATTTGTCTACAACAATATAAACCATCTTTCTTTTACACTTTTTTATTACTTCATGATAGACGAGCGGGCCCTTCCATTCAAAAGTAAAAATCTGTCTGGGTAATGTTTTTTTTAATAAACAATCACCGCCTTTCAGAATATTGGGCCTCAAGGGGCAGATTCGTCTTTTGAAGTATGTTACATGTGACTAATGTGATTGATTGCCGATAGATGACTACTTACCCTATAATCTATCATCTGTGATCAATATCAATTTGCCATGTTCCTATGACCTCCATGCACCTACAAAATCCAGGGGTATGTCTGTACCCTCAATAAAAAATAGATTTCCCACGTTTGAATTGATTAAGGTCTTCTGATTCAGTGTTCTGGCAAGATTTTATATTTGAATGAAGGTTACCTCGTGTAAAAGCTTTTGTTATCCAACATTATTACAAAACCTTTAAATTTTCTTGCAGCGTCCTTGAAATATCTAACAAAAAAAAAATCAGATACATTATCATTTGGGAAGGACAAAAAGTCTTGGGATGGATGACAGCAGTCTTCAGTGAAACAAGGATTGTTTGTAGAGTCGGTCACATCCGAAGAAAAATGGTCATGAAATGACTCGTATTCATGTTCAAGCCAATTTATAAACATGGTAGGTGAGCTGAGTTGATGGCTAACAAACAGGAACAGTATATCATGGTCCTCACTGTCAGCCTTGCTTTGCACAGCCTTGATATTTGAAGAGACAAAATACGTCGACATTACACTCCTGTGAAGGTCTTATCCTTGACCTTCTTCACTGTTATCTCGTATCATTCATTCTAAACACCCAGGAGATTGATCACTACTGTTGTGTCAGCCCATTTGCCAAGCCCTCTGGCCCAACCTTTATCAAGCCCCCAGACAATATTTTCAAACTTCAATAGAGGAATAGATGAAAACACGTTTTTTTGTAAATATTTAAGTCCTTGTGAATAATCTGTGAAGTTCATGTAGGATTGTTTTGAATTAAGTCCTTTAGCTACAATGAAACTCCACGGTTGGGTGTCTGGGGTATTGGTTTTAAAATGTTATCTACCACCTGACATTAAGCGTCAACCCCCACGAAAGGTGTGGTGTGCGCGGCATTGAATGTGTCCATATTAATCTGCAACATGAACCAACCCAGAATGAGAAGCCCTTGAAATGCGGTGATTTTTTTCGGCCAGATAATTTGTTTTCGATGTCTGAAAATCTCTGGCGAAGTATACATCATGCACTGCAGCTGGGGCTGTAATGTTGAGCCTTGGTTTGAAAGGTAGATTTTTTCTGAATCGGAACAATTGAAGGCCCTACACGATACAGCCTTCCCTATTCCGAACATCGACAATTGACCTGCCTTAAAATTTGTATCTTGGCATTTGCGAAGTGTTACTGATATTCTAACAGCTTTCACTTTCTCTTTATGAATTCTTAAATATCAGATAAAACTTATCACCTGCGTCCTACAGGTTTATGGAGTGAGATGGAGATTGTCTTCATCCTAACGGTTTTTTTTCCAAGTGAGAATGTGGCTGTGAGCGTTCTTCAATATATCGAGCAAGTAGAGGGT
Source organism: Notospermus geniculatus (assembly GCA_002633025.1). Lineage (NCBI taxonomy): Eukaryota > Metazoa > Nemertea > Pilidiophora > Heteronemertea > Lineidae > Notospermus > Notospermus geniculatus. Next base: position 83,499 of record NMRB01000580.1, read on the forward strand.
ACTGAGTTATGAAAGCTGAAGGAAGAGGTTGCAGTCTGAAGGGACTAACAATCATCTCTGAGGTAAGACGTCTGTATTACCTCCCTTAACCCTTACCACTCTTTGCAAGGGTTCACTTGATTTACTTGACACAGGATATAAGGAGAAGTTGTCTGGAAAGAGACGTTTAAAAAGCACCTATTAAGTCAAGTGTGTCTTCTGAGACATTTTTTAAAATTCGGTCAGCCAAAGCATGTCTTCAGAGACCAGACGCACTGCTGTCATGCCATGAGGATAAGAAGCCCCTAACTGATGACTGGTGACTGGCGTTAGCCTTGTAGTTTTCAAAGAAACGTACTCCATTTAATTAATTGGCTTAAATTCAGCAGCAATGCTGATTCACAACATGACAATAACCCTTCCTTATTTGATAATGGTGATACTGTAATTCATTTGTCTTTCCCTGGAGCTTCAACAATCACATCTTCTAGAAAACTGTCAAAAGTGGTCCTTCCTCCAAACATTCACCATATTCGTGCATATCCTCCTTCCGCACTTTACCCCATTCCGCCCCTTCTTTGTGACACAACCAATCAATATTTATCAGTTGCGCTGCAAATCCAGGTAAATATCGGCTTGCTTGAATACATTAGATCCTTGTGGCATGCTGATCAGTTGCGTTGTGTCGTAGCAGGAACAATCCCGGTTTGTCATTGACTAGTGATCGCAGTTGCAGCAACGGTGGTGGGTTCGTCGCCGTGGATACAATATAAAGCAGCACATTGATTGTACTCTTGAACATGCCGTAACTGGTCATAATTGAAAACTGCTCCGGTCACTTGGGATTTCTCAACCTGATTTCAGACGCGCACTTTACAAATTTGTTGTGATTGCAAGACGTGACTTCGCCTGAAGCCTGGATAAAGTCCTGCACCTCTCTTACCCATATTTCTTCTCTGCTCCATGAAGTTTAACCAGGTAAGTTTTTCATATACGATTTCTTTAGTTGCATTATTTGAAGTGGTTAACTCTTTCCAGTAGTGTGTACCCTGTGCACAGCCAGCAACGTTGACATCACTCTTATGCATGAAGGTTGTCCATATGTTATTATGTTCGGTATTTCTCATCAAGTGTCCTATGTTCTCTTCTTCTGTAACAGTCAAATTGCTCTCTTCATTTGCTCTGTGGTGTTAATAATACGACATTCTGCAGTCAGCGGATTGCATAATTATTCCCATAAACATTGAAAATCATATGTTTTTTTTTCTGCCCAGACCCTGCAGTTCTGCAGCATGCGACACATTTATGCCTCAGAACTGCATTGCATAAAGCAAATAAACTGAAGTAACAACATTCTGCTGCTTTTCAAATCCCATCTGCGCAGTTTGACAGTTTTATGGGCAAGTTGCCACTTGATATTAGCTAACAGGATTTTTGGAGATGGTGTTGACATTCTGATTCTTCTAAAAGCTTGGCAAAAATGCGCAGTTATGAAATTCCCGCATAAATTTGAGAACCTGTTGCTACTGTTCACCAGATCAGGAGTCTGCAGATTAATGATGTCCCCCAGTGGACCAATGTACTCAGAATGCTGGTGTGCTAGGATAATGCTACAACTAGATGTGAAATCAATTGGCTAATTGCCATAAACCGCCGGTTAAAGAGTATTATCATGTGGCCATGGGATAATGCACTACTACATTTGTTGCTGGCTCCTGTCTATAGGCCATTATGTGGCCAGGGTAATATTGTTGGGGTGTTTAGCCTGCTGCAAAGGAGCAGAGGCGACCTGTTTTTGATCTTGGTTGGCATATCTTGCCTTCAGTCTACCTTTTGCTCCTTCTGCACGTGGCTTGTGTCATGAACAGTCCTAAATCGGCAGATCATGTGCTGCTGCTTCTGGTTTTTATGCATAATATGTTGACCTTCTTGCACCGTCTTTTTGAGAACCCAGTTAGAAATGTGTGCTTCTACCTTTTTCCATGACGGTTATTAATGTTTGTAAAATGTGATATCGCCTCCACACGCATTGGTCTATAAACATCATGAAATTAGAAAAACATGTTCAAGAATGTCTCGAGATTAGGCAAGAGACAGTGAAAGAAGATGTAGTTATATAGTCCCTTTAACATTTTCAGGTACTGTATATAAATCTAGATTATTGCTTCTTGCCATGAATGGCTCATTGTTATGATTGATATAGATTTATTGCTGTACGTGATGTGCAAGCATGCTTTAGTTTTCATGCATGCATTATGTGTAGAGGACAACCCGAGGCATTGCTTCCTTTTTACGTTATAGTAGTGAAAGCTCTGTTTGCTATAGATTTCCACAAGCACATTCATTGATGCTTTTGATTACGATAAACACAAATTAGTAGAGACTGGAAAAAATTCAATCATTCCGTCAGAAAAAAGAATGAAAGATAGCTATTGGAGTACCACTTACAGTGTGTTGTTAAGAGTGTTCTAACTCCGACAGGTGGCGTTAGCAAGCAAAGAAACGTAGACGCTGTCGCGCGCAAGCCTTCTAATTGATGTATCAAACTGTTAACAATGACAAATATGTGACAGTCCTCTTTGATTTACTAATTTCAATGATGTTGATGCCCTAATCGAAAAGCTCACACAAATACGTGACGATTGTCAAGGTCATAAAGCCGGTACTTGTAATTCCAAATCGGCTAATCTGAGCCCTTGATAGCCGGCGGGGATGTTGACAACGATGACAACTTTGATCCTGAAATGTACCCAGGGATCTTTCATTGCTTCTTAATCTTCACGTCATGCGCAGCAAGCGATGCATGATTGTCGCATTCAGGTTTTTGTGCACCATGCCTTTATATAATTAGTCCCTTGTACTGCATGATTCATTTCTCTGTGAAATTGCCGAGTGTCTGGAGTCGAGCCCCAAGAGTCGATGTCTGGGGCTGTCTTCGTATTTCTTCACTCAAAATTGATGAATGTCCTCCCATTATGGCTGGCTTGTTGCACCTGTACCATTTTAAAGAAAATGATGAATTCGCTCTCAGCTCAAAACGTTAATGTCGTCTATCCAGTGCTTTTCATTGAGTTTGAAAAGTGCTTTCACGTCCTGCGCTCCTAGTGCCATATTCTAAGAGGACGATTTGCAGACCCATAGAGTGGTACATTTTTTAAGGCAGCAACGTTTCTTAATGAAGTAATTGTGGGACTGAAGGTACCTGTTGAGATGACTTGCTGCTCGGAGAAATGGGCTCTGTACGTTCAATCCACAATGGCTGAGAGAGACCCTAGTTCGAGCAAAGCATTCTAAAAGAACATTCTGCAACATCTCAACCCCTGGAAACACAATTCCTGCCAAGGTTCCGGATATTGCTTCTCCTCCGTGAACATCACCACGATTTCTTCAATTATCAACATTTTCCTCTTACAAATAACAAAAAGACCATACGATTTGTCGCCGTATATCTCGTGGCTGTGCCCTTCTACCCTTGATCAGGGTGAAGTAGTCATCTCTTACTAATAACTAGCCTGGGGCATGTTGCTCATCGCAGCCTGACGCTGCCATAATAGAGACTAAAGGTTCGTAATTGGAAAAAGCATTATATATTCTCTGTTGTATTAGCCGAATGACGAAGCGTCCCATCAGTGCTTTGTCTTGGTCCACTCCATCTTCAGCTGGATGTTGCTAAGAGAAGAGGATCTGCTTGGGTATGCAGTTGGCAGCAGTTTCAAAAGCCAGGGTAGAAAAGGAAGATGTTGATAAAAAAAGTCTCATACTGCTTTATACCACTTAAAAGTGGTAAATGTACACAAGAAGAAGACAAGGCCTTGATTTAACCACTGAGAAAAGACAGGGCATTGCGCTAGTGGCTATACTAACACGCAGCATTCCGGGTAAACCTAGTGAATCTGTTTGCAGAAATCCTGCATGAGGTGATCAGGGAATACACCGTTATCTGAAGTTTGAGTAATTGTCAGCACACGATACGTCGATTACCTGTGTACTACAAATCATTAATGTGTAATCATTTTTTTAAATACATGTATTTCATTTCTAATATCATTCATCAACTTTTAACTTATCTGGGCATTGATTATATGCTGATAGAAATGAATGAACGATTGTTTTGTTGAACGGAGGCAACACATCAAGCAAGGTAACTCCCAAGAAAAAAAATCGATCACTGAAAACAAACTTTTTGTCAAAACAAACTCCCTGCCACAAAATCTCATTGTTTTTTAAGAGAAAACTATCATTGACCCTGATAACGTCTTTCATTATCATCTATTCATTTACATTCTAACAGAGAACTGACCCTTTGATTTTTAACCGTCTGCTTACTCTGGGTGTGTCCTAGATTTTCAGTGAGTCAACCCGGAGGGGGCGTCTTTCCATCAATAGTGAGGAAAGCTTTATTCATTGATGTTAGTATGTTTTGAGGTGCCTGGTAGACAGGGGAGTGTTACTAAATAAATAAACACAAAATATTTTGTTTTGTTTACAACTTCATGCTTTAACTTCCATTTGTAAAATATTAACTAAAATGGAGTTTATAACTCTCCGTCGGTTATTTGGAGCAGTGGACGGTACTCGTTCTCATGTGGCTTGGAATACCGGTATGCTGCGAATTGATAAAGGCCATGCGTGAAAAAACACCGTATAGTCCTACACAATCTAACTGTGGACCCACCAGCAACTCGGGACACCTGCAATTGAGAACCTACTATAAATAACACCATACGTCATGCAGAGTCACTAAAAGTAATTTGCAGGTGACCCCACTTGGATAGGATTATATCTAAACGTCAACTGTCAACCGATTTGTGATGACCATATCATTTCTGTGCGTACCAACCGGGGGCATAGCCAGTACTTGTAAATAAACGTGGACCTCATGCATGTCGCCGTTTGTGTAGTATAGAAAGGGATGTCCCCATTTGACACAAGATATATGTACAACATACATTTCACTAAAACCTCATGATTTTTTTATTTTATACTTAAATTGGTTTTTTAATATATGTTCAACTAGCACTGAAGCTGGAGAAATAAATCTTTGCCTGGATGAAAACTGATAAGAAAAAGTCATCCCGAGTGCGTGTAAATAAACAAGCATTAAATGAGCTACTAACAGGCTTAGTGGCATAAGGGCAGGTTGACACGTCTGACTTGGTGCTGTAAGCAAGATAGATGATGCTAATACCACAAGCTAATAACACCTTATGCTCAAAATGGGTCTGTACTCTCGACAATCCCAACAAGAAATTGTCCTGTCGATGTATACGATTGTAATAGGTATGTGGCAGGCAACAATGGAAAAATGAAAGACGCCGGTTGGGTGTCTGTGGTTTGAGAGTTCCTTGATCACAGTGTCAATTGGTTCAATGGCTTTCAGTTGGCCAATTATAGTAAGGTTTGTGACTGTAACACAGTACGCATGTTGTGATAATTTCATCCCAACTTTGATCCGCGGTGAGAGATTTTCCCTAATGAAGACAGAAGATAAATAATGACATTACTCTGATGACGTCATACTTGTAACAAGGCTGTTTGACATCTGGGCATGTCACAATAACCCACAGTAGCAATCATTCGTGATCAAGAAACCGATTTGGTTTCAGCATGGCGAAATTACTGTCAAGACACAAGCAGTTTGACACAAATTGTCGCAAACCACGTAGCAACTATGCTGAAGGAAGCAATTTCTGTTGGCCCCATGTCGGCTACACCGCAAGACTGTTGATATTTGAAGGACCGTGACATACCCCCCTGTATAGAGTTATTCACGTGTGATACATATTGATGTCCATCTTGGCTGTATGGGTTAGATAATTTGACGGTCAGACTGCTGGCACATTATTCACATGAATCTGTTATAATCAGTTGCTGGACAGGAGACCTGTACAGTGATGGTAACAATATAATTATCAATCTTTCATGGTTAATTATGACCATATTCGCGTGTTACATTGTCCACACTGTATGGAAGAGGATGAGATTATTAGCGTGTCTGATGTGCTTCATTCTCCAGTTCTGGAAAAACTGAATTTATACATACTTCATGCCGTCATGGATTCTCGGATTCTGATCAGAGATTGGTGCATTCACTGAACGGGAATTCTGATCAGATTGCTGCATTTGCTGAACACATCTGTTTATTTTCATTAACAATTCAGAAATCAGTTCGAAGCATTGCAAATGATTTTAATCGTGTGTTTGGTAGTATGTGACATACAGCTTGTTTTTGCCGACTGAGTAATTGGTAAATTTAACTTTGTAAACATGTTTTGATCGCTTGAGTCTCGGCATGACGTCTTCTTGGCCAATCTTACTATTCAAATTGACACGGCATTTCCACCATATTCTATAAATAGACACCAATGACGACACCAGTTTCCTGTGGTAAAGTCGGGCCGTTACATTCTCATGAAGTTTCAACGCGCCTCTTTGATCCGTTCGAATAAACTGTTACATTTGTGCTGAATTAGTCGATTTCAGTGTTTCAAATCGTAACCATGGTAACAGTATCAGGTTTGACAGGAAGCAATCTTGGCAAGTTGGAATGATTAGTTATTCAAAGCAACGAAGAGCCTAATTACGATACCTGCTGGTAAGACTACCTTCCTGTGCGGTCATCAAAACAAGAATGATGTAGAACTCGTTTAGGCCTTAATAACTAGGTATTTCTGAATTCGTACTTCATACTTAGGCCTACATGACTTAGCTTTTGTTAAAGGAATGGCACAGGATTTTGAGCTACATGAGACAGATCGATGTCCAACAATATGTCCAGTCCTGGTTAGGGGTTAAAGTGATTCCACAGTGTCTATATGACATACCGAGCAGTCCAACGTACAGTATAACAAATGAAGGGATTTGAAGAATGACATCCTTTTCGGCTCACTTGTCATCAGACAGGTGAGCTATAGCGACAGCGCAGCCTACATCGTCCATCATTGTCGTCGTCCGTTAACAATGGTGGCACGTTTCTTCATCGCTTATTCGAGAATCGTCAAACGTAGTCTGTAGATAATATACCTTATGGTAATAGCACCTTGTAGACCGAAATCGAGGTATCAAATTCGAAAATGGCTAAAAAACTGCTCTTTTTGTTGCTATTGGACCGAGATTCTTCTCAATTGATACAAAGGTGCCTCTATCTGTGGGAGACAAATTTTTTTGCGATCGGATATTAAATATGGCCACCAGGGGGCAATATTCTCTTACCATCATTCCTCAGTAGGTGAGCACAATGGCCCTGGCCGTTTCGTTAATCTACGTTTTACGTAGAATTCTCGTTTCATCTGACAGTGTTCTGTAGATGTGTAGCCTCTACAGAACTTGGTGTCGTTCTCTCTTTCCAATCATTCATATAAAACTACACTTATTAAAAAGATAATATGAAATGAATTCTTTGGCTGTTATAATTGGTTGCTGAGCTGCTAGTTTCTAGGAAATAGCGCTGGTGTGCTGATGACAGGCCTTATTGAAATGCTGGAGTTGCCATAGCGACAGGTTGTTATTAAAAAGCGTAGATACCCTGGCTCGATATTGGTAAATCTAATCTTTTCTGGCGTGCACGTTATTTCTCTACCGAGATGACGAAGGTGACGTCTTTCAGTATGCGCCAATAAATATCCATCATGGTTGGTACGCATGAAATTGGCAGTGAATGATTGGTACTGGTAATGTGGTTGATACTAGTTGCAAGTGATGATACTAGTACCTGTTTGGTTCTGAAGCACCCTCTTTTTAAAAGGTTTTTGGAATGAGTCGAGTTTGACCAATGTTGCTCCGCATGAAATTGCCAACGGGTACTAATAATTGATGGTAGTCAAAGTTGCTAGTACTAACTACAATGTATTACTCTGCTCTATCTTTCTCTGGTTCGGTAGGAGCAATCCAGTATCTTTCCCTTTTCGTGAAGGTGGTCCATATTGACACCTCTATCAATGAAGAATTGGTGGTGAAGATTTGACGTGACTTTGCCAACCAAGCTGGCCATTTTCCTTGCCACTCTAGTCAATACTCTTCATTTTATATCCATGATTTCTCCAAATGTCAGTTCAGTTTCTAGAAATATTTCCGTCTTTCTCTCGTGTTAATAGGGTTCCGATATTTGGTGATAGCTGCTGAGCTGCATGAACCCAAAAAACCCACTTTTTTTCTGTCGCGTAATCCAGGTAATGATGTTGGACGTGACATGCATACACGTAGCGTCTTGACCAGAAGAAGACGAAAGGACACTCACAAAATGAACATGTATGACACAGACAGTGGTCTCAGGGAACACACATGGCGTACTACACAAAAAAGAAGCATAAGCATCTCTCAGGAGCATTATATCAAACATACGTAGACCCTGCTTCAAAGGGACATCATTTTTGGAGACTTGTGCGCAATCCTTCAGCTTTCCCATACATACCTAACGCAATGTACTGTACATCATCTAAACGTAATCAAAACGTCAGATTTGCCCCCAACAAGTTGATTCTGGAGCATGTTTGATGCACATACTTCAAATATGCTGTGAGAGAAGGGAATATATGTAGGAAACATGGATGATGCAGTGCATCAGGATTGCTTCTTGCAGCCTTATAAATCAAATACAGTACCAATCCTTTTTGCAGAGCTGACACTCATTGTATTCAATGTTATAATCTGAAGATTTCCAATCTCTCGAATTCGTTTTTGACTTGCTGCAGCTGACATGTCGAATATTGTCTTGTTAAGCACTTTTATGATGCCATAATCCATATCTGAATTGCCATATCCATCAGGTCCCTGTTCCTCATCACTTTCCATATTACTGAAGTAGCTGCCAATTCAGTGCCATTTTATTGTGGCAATTTCAAGTTAATAGTGTTGCAATTATGTTGATCATCTTCATTCGTTTGCTAAAAGGTTCCGTGAATCTTGGCTTCTTCAATGATGACATTCGTCTTGGTGGAGCAGTTGGCTCTAACTGACAGGTAGTTTTTGGAGTAGTTAGTAGTTATTTTCTGGTTGAGCTCCGCAACCAGGTATTCATCCCTTGTTGCAGCAGATTTATCCAAAAACATAGCTTAACATCGCTCTTATGTGATGCCCTGCACAATTCTGGCTAATCACCCTGCTCAACTCTGATACTTGACTTAATTTCTTTGGAATAGTGTCAGTTTGTAAAAGTTATGATTTAATAAGTATCTATACAGAATCATTTGAAATGTGTGTTTTGAAACGGCTGGATACGTCCGAAGTTAAACAGGTCTGTTGAAATTCATCGCTAATGGATATAAGGAATGGTGCTATTGATTCGTTCCATATGAGTGCATGTCATTGTCAATGTGTTAAAGCTGGCTAGAGAGGCTTATAGAACCATCAATACCGAAATCAATAACTTCGTATTGCTTCCAGCCTGACGTTAAATATCATGCACAACACTCCACGCTGAATTATCATGTGGTGGAAGGCTCCGTTATCTCAAGATCACTTGACGAACATGAGCCGAGTTGTGGCGGGGATCTTGGTGAAAAATTTGCGAGGATGACTCATTAGCATTGCCCATGGCTACGTTTCCTTTTCCATGTTTCACTTCTAATATTGCTGTTTGCCTTCAAGAAAAATGTCTTCAATGAAATACGTTATCCACTGATGCAATTACGAAACGTGGAAAGTTGACGGTAACAATTTCATCGTCAGTAATCATGAGTAAACTGCAGCATAAATGCAAGAAAACAGCTTTCTTCGTCAAAAATTGATTTCAGATGGGTCGATAGCCTTAGCAGCTCCCTTATCATTACCATGCATTAATGACCTGAACCTGACAACTCGACAGCAAATAGTTGCCCAGCGTGAATGTACCAAATCATTACGGTGACAGCTCAGAGTGGATTGTATGGTTTGAGGTTTGATGTGTGTCTACCAAGGATTGATAGCAATAAGATGGAGCTTCTATTTGCCTTGCATGGACTGAAACTTTAGAGATTTCTTAGCCAGTTTATAACTTTCTATTGATGTGTCTGGAGATCCTACTTGATGATGGAAAATAATGCAACTTTTTCAACCAATGACATTATCACTTTGCTTCCCTTTTTTCGAGCATTCATGTCGTCCACTTTGCATTCCTGTCGATTTTTCATGCAAAAAGCCAACGACATCGTGGACTTATCATTTCGTGTTGGATACTTCATGTTTCGCATCACCACATCATGATGCAATCCTGCAAGTCTTCCATTTACTTTCACTCTGGGATGAAGGACACATCCTCATTTTTCCAGCTTTATTATAAAGCTTATAATTCAACAAACTCACAACCTGCCTTTTGATAACTTACAAGGAGATGAATCTGTTCAATTCATTGAAGGACTTGATGCTTGTTGACGACTTCAAAACAGCTTTGAACGAAGTTTTTTTTCCTTCTTTGACTTGCTGTTTCTCGTGTTTTTGAAACTACTTCATCCTCTCTTCACCAATATTGGCTTTGACTCCCTACCTTTATGATGATGCGATGCTGTGTCTTCAGACTCTCTACCGTTGCTACCTGCGGATCAGCTTCGTTTCCTCGTGGCCACACAAGACAATCTTAGAACAAAGATTGATAAATCAATAAAGCTCGTCTAGGGCATGTGCAGTCTGCCAAAGTAGGAGCAGTGACAAGCTTTGAGCCGTGTGAGCGCCAGATAGCAAGCTAATTATAAGTCATATGGCAGCTGGCAGTGTGGATTTCTTCAATATTTACAAGTGCAAAGGCTTGCACGATATCAACATCGGTAAGTTTGCATTTTCTTCATCTGTCTATTTATAGCATAAGATCCAGGTGTGTTGCTGCAACAGGTGCCTTGCTCTATCATGTGACAAATTGCACAACTGACTAAAGATGCATTCCTGCTAACTCTACGCTAAACACAATCAAGGGACATGCTGCTGTTGTTTTCAATAATAGCTATTTATAAAGTAGTGCATAATTGATACGCCATGTTCAATATTGGTTGGATGGCATCCAGATGGCTGCCACAAAATTTATGAGGATGTGCGAACAGTTTTGTCGATATTTATATTTCCTGAATGTTATTTGTTTGAACTCAGCAGGAAGTTCATTGACATTTCACTGGTGTAACAGTAAAGAATGCCCCCTGTAGAAGTGTCCGCTTTGATTGTTCCATGATGGATTACGGTGTTTGGCAGAAACCGATCGCTAGCGATTAAAATGTATACTTTAAAAACATGATATATTCTTCCTTGGACAGTTTTCTTGTGTACACTTCTTTCTTTCACAGCAGCTTTTGGCAATCCTGAATTAATTTTGGAGAAATGACGGTCAGTTTGAGGCTTTAAATCATCTGTACATGTATTTGAGGGAAGTTAATTTAGTAAGATATTCTCCTGTGGTCAAGCTTGTTCTTAGCATCCTACAACACACGCTATAAACTGAGGGTTAATTCATTATGATGTACTGTGTCATTAGGTTGAACAAAAAAAAGAACTCCGGTTACAAACCTTTCCACATGGATACACCAATGGCAGATGAATCAAGAAGCTAGCACAACACCCAAAAATCTGATGGCAGCATTCCTCCAACGGTTGATATTCCACCCCAATTTGCTAAATCTGTCAATGTGAGAAATGATGATGAAGTCTTTGTTGATCTGGTACACGGGGATTTATCTCAGGGTCTAAAGTCGTGCCTGGGGCTAAAGCAGTCGGATATTCTTGGGAGGGAAAGAGGTATGGATGTGCCGACTGTCGGATCATATTGGAATGATGCTAAGGTTGGTTGGAGGTGACGGCATTCAAAAGAGGAGAAATATGCCTTGGAAGAGATTTGGCATTCTTGGTGGCATTGTGGGTGTCAGTTGGGTTTTGGTGATGGTTCAAATGTCAATCCTGTACTCTGCATTTACTCTCTTCTTGATGATGTTGAAAATGTATTGTCATGACTGACCATTCTTATGCATATGAATTCTTCAGGACTCTTAAGAGACGCAACAACAGTAAATAATGCCAAAAACTTACCCTCTTTGATCTCAACCCCAAACTCCTGTTGTTGCCTGGCAACCCATCTGATTGCTTTCCTTACCTTTGACATCTTATTGCATGCATTAGTTGCAAGGGAAGTAGATGATCTTTTTTCTGGAAACTATGCCTCTTGGCAATGGAAAATGCTCTAGCTTCTAATTCACTCACTGGTTCTGTCAATGTCTAGGAGAAAGCATTCGTATTGATTACCAATAATGGCTGAAAGAAATAGCTCGAGTCCACTCCACCTCTGACCTATAAGGTGACTGACTTTTAGGCAAATCGCTGCACACTCTAGCGGCAGAACCTTTCTACCATGTCATTGTTCACTGTGGTATTGGCTAAGGATATGAAGAAAGATCAATTTTGATTTCAAGTGCCACCCGGGCCAACAGGTCCTAAAATTCTGTCATTGGGACACACTCCTTCTTCAGTCTGCCTATTGAAGCATAAGAAGCGAAAATGAGCTACACCCCTAGTAATCAGGGGGTGGTGTCTTAAGATCACAGTCCCATCAATCTTGGTGAGTGCTTTCCTGTTATGAAGGCTGCTTTGGAAGTGTTGGTAAACACAAGAGCTCATATGGTCGGTCAGTATCACAGGATATAAGAAACCATGGTGTATAATGGAAACTCGTTTATCTCCGCAATGTTCATTTTTATCTACGTTGACCATTCACATACTCGGTTCCCCACTGTTGGCGGTTAGTCAAGGCAAAAATGCTGTTAAACGTATGACATATCATCAGGACCATTAAGAATGAGGAAAAACGTACGGCACTGCTAATGTTCACTTCTGTGGTGGCGACATCCTTTCAGAATAGGCCTACTAAAAGCATCTGTCACTCAGCTTGAGATACATGTACATAAGCGTCATAGGATCCTGATTTTTTAACTTGCCAACCACTCCATGGAGGATACCTTAACACGCAGGATGAATGGGCATACGTCTGTTACGTCATTGATGCTATACCTCAGGAGAAAGAACGATAATCTGTCGATAGCCTTCCTTGTTTGCTTACAAGCAATTCACACCAGCTATACAATGTGTATCAATATCCTCACCTAGGTAGCCGATCACTTCTCCGGTTTCTGTCCTCACTATTGTTTCCAGCAGCGCATTATACCTGTATATCGTCAATCATGGACTGGGTAACAGTGTCTTCTTTCAGTTTCTTTGGATCGATTGATTATTCTCAGGTGACCTTCTCTTCACCTTGCAAGAACTATTTATCTACTGCAAAGAGACTCCATCGCACTCTGTGAGAGTGTGATTCAACATCATCTCAATGGCAACTGCACATCATTCTTTGTATCTAATTCTTCCTGGCCGGATGACTTCAGCAAATCACCCTTGGCGTAAAGTATGTTCACCTTGGCACCAATAAACTAACGTAATGGGCAATACGTTGTGTTTGTTTCTTGTTGTAAAGGTCCAGTCAACATTCCAATGTCAGCTTCTTCATACTTCTCCCTTAATTTACAAGAAAGGAATCACCAATATGCATATTTGCCATGCAGTGGAACAGCCATCTGAGGAAATAACATATGGGGCACAACTGTGGTCAAGGTGGAATCGCACTGCATGTTCGCAGCTCTGAACTTGGTCATCGTTCTCGATGAAAGTCAACAACACATGTCGACACCAGGACAGAGAGAAAACGAGCTAGCTAGGACTGATGGATCCACTATTTGTGGCTAGCCACCCATCACCTTAAAGCAAGAATTCTGATTGGTTCATTCGATTTATATCCGTAGTAGCACGCTTTCCAAGGAGATCAATCAGATGTGACCAGGAAGGATGCTTGATCAAAATGAAGGGTTAATTCAAGAAGACCTGGAGTCACATTGCATATCCCCTATGAACCTGTTGGTCATATGCTCTGACGGTGTTTACCAAAGAAGACCCAGAGACAAAATGTGTTTGATCAGTCGGGTAGAAATTCCAATTACATGCCTTGAGTCACACGCCCAGCACACCGTGCCGCTGGATAATGAGATGTAGTGTAATTGCTCGACCATGTGGTGGAAAACACAACGTCTTGGAACAATGCTTACAGCAGGACTGCCACGAGAAGATTTTTTTCTGAATGTTGCAGTTCAAAGCTTGTTGTATCTATTTTGGTACTTGAGTGATGGACAGAATTTTTGATATGAACAATATCATTGTGCATGAAGTAGTGGTACAAATGAAGCTTGGCCTCCAGCATCCAAGTACGATAGCCTCTAGCCACACTTTACAAGAAAACGATGTTTTTGGAACACAATTTTTCGGTGTAGACAGCAGCATTGCATTGAATTCCGTACTCTTGTCTTTGCAGTTGCACCTGAAGTCCCCGGCTCTCTTGTACCAACCCATGAGAGATCAAACCTAAAAAGTAAGTCAAAGTTGATTTTTGCGTATCCTTATCACCAAGACCAAAGCAGCAGAGAAGAGAGAGATAAGACTCTTCTTTGACGTCGTTGGTGATTTTCAGGTGGTTACACTGCTTATCTGATCAGTATCTTGGCGGATTTGAAGCTTTCTTTAGGGGACATTATTGCCTCACGCTGTCCCAAACCTTACGCGACGACTCAATGAAAACATAGAAAAGGACTTGGTGCATGTCAGTACCCTGTAATCAGAATCTTTTATAAATCCTCTTATTCTGAAGCGACTGGCGCGGAAGATAGGTTGTCCATCCTTTGAGCTTTTTTCCGGAGGCAGTACCAAAGCATGCCGATCTTGACAAGGTTTTTTTGTGTGGGTGTCCGTAATTAACGTCACGGGTATTGAACGCCCACCAATATACTGTCACTGATGAAGGGTCTCCCACACATCATCAACTCCTTCTTTGTCTCTTGTGTCGTGATATTTGAAGTATTATTTTTATGGGCAGCTGGATCGTCGCATCCTTTTGCTGTGAAGATAATTGACTGGCTTAACAGACCTTGCTCGTTGTCTCTGTGTGGGTTTGGTGTCTTGTTGTGAAACAATCGATGACTGCTGTCCGGTGGCGAAACTCAAGCTACCGTGTTGTTTGTTAAAAAATGGTGAAAGCCATTCACAGTCTGTCATTCGTCAGACGTACGTAGGAAAACTAGCAGTAGCCGTTCTCAAGGATGTTCGTGAAAGAAACCAAAATGACATCACAAATATACATCTCTTCCTCTTCAGCAGTACCCTCCCAAAAATAGCTATTTTGATTTTGATCAAAGTAACGTAAGATACCCTGGATGGGTTTTTAATACCCATAACTAATACAGTAGACCATGTCTCATTGCATCTCGCGAAATCTGATGTTTATATATACCACTGAGGCCGTCATTTAATCAAATGAGTCGGCCTATTTTGATATACGTTCGTCTCATGTGGGCATTGTAATCATCTGCAAAAGAAGATCCGGTATTTTTTTTGGAGTGTGCATTATGCTTAGAATTACCTATAAGAATATGCTGGATACCTTTGAAAAACAGCCGGTCGTATTCATATGCACGACATGATTGTTATATGACTCCATATCTGAGGAACTGGAATGCTTGTTGATGAGTCTAGTTGAAGGAAGATTTCTCCTAATGTACGGTACCCACGCAAGATGTTGCATACTCTGTAGTCAGAGCAAATTCATTCTCAGAATGGTAAATATTTTGCTGTTCTATGACGGTGTCTTTTCTGATACCTCGCACAGTTAATCTTACTATTACTGAACACCATCAGAAAATAATTGCACTATTTATTGACGGTAACACATCCATAACCTCATTACTCATCATTGCCTTCTTGTGCTCTTCTTCTCTTGTTTGTGAGAATCATCTCCTGAAGCGTGCGATAACATGACGTCAGTATCCCTTCCACAATGATCAATCCCTCGTGGATAGCGGGTTAGAAAGAATCAAGGTGTTGACAATAAGATGATGACGTCAAACTGCTGCTTGTTCACCCAACTAGATAATCTGGACATCATCATGCCACCATTTTCCAATGTATGAAGAGCGTGATTGGTTGGTATGACATCCAAGGTATAATCAACGTAGACGAAGGTCTGACGAGATGGTGTGGAGGTATGCTGTCCTGGTATCGGTAATATCATGACGGTGTCTCGTTCAGGGTAATTCCGACCTTGGCAACGGGTATCTCATGTGTACCTGACCATCAGCAGTTCCACGGGTTGGTCTTGTTGCTATCTTGAGCTCAGTTGCATTCTTGGGAAGTGGACAAGAGAGAAGAAAAAATTCCTTTATAACGAGAGGACCTGTTGAAGAACTAGATCCACCGTTAAAAGTGTCCTCCCATTCCCCGTCAACATCCTCGCATCATTTCCATGAGTAGATTCAATGCCTATCCTTTCATTTGTCTCTCTGTGTGATTTAGTTAATTGCCGTGAATCCCTTAGATTTCCTAAATGTCAACTGGGGCAGCGAAAGGTCACCTTTGCATCCAAGTGGACTACGAGACTACTGGCATTATCCCAGATTAGGATGATTTGGTCTTGTGTTAGTTGTGATTAATTGTAGCATATTGGGTGCTTAAAGAGGCACATTGGATAGAAAATGGCGAGATGGTATTACGTTGTGTCAGTGTGGATTTTGGATAAATGAATTGGCTCCAAGCAGTATAAATTGCCTGTCCAGCACAGAGAATATTTCCACTTCTTCAGTAGTAACTTGGGTAGCTGTTTCACACAGGTGACATATATACGTCTTCAAATAGTGAACCCCATCTCAGAAACACCTTCCTCTTCCTCTGGTGAACACTTCAGCCACAAAA
>NMRB01000580.1:100696-121971 GCA_002633025.1 Notospermus geniculatus
CAAATTTGGTGTTGTAGATTCTTGTCTTGATACTCGTTTGTAAGATTAACTTTGCTATCAATACAGATCTGTGTACATATTAAATGATGTATGGTAATAACTGATACCGGCAGTTTTTGATGCATATCACGTCTCCCTTGAAGATCATGGAACCAGCGAAGCCAGTAAAGGGCTGCTTCGCCTGAAGGTGAACACAGAACTGTTTGATGTTGCAACAGGCCAGTCTGACCTTGACAGGTGGAGGCTTCTGGAGTCTGGTAATGGTCCACACCCATTTTCTGCTCCAGGTGTTCTGGACCTCATCAAGTGACCACTTAATTTCCCTGCAACCGAAAGCAGGAAACGGGAGCAGGAGTTGTCCATATTTTCTTCTTGAGGGATAACCTTATTGTTCTTCAAATTGGAAACCTTCCCAGCTAGAAAAGAAATTCATTTTCAAGTGTTGCAGTTGACTGAATCGTTTATTTCGATAGCAGGAAGAGATCCCAAATATCAATGTGTTAAAATAATTTATGCATGAGATTGTAAAACGCGATGTGAACATGAAAGCTGAGTAGCACTTACCATTAGAATAAGTAGAAGAAAATGACCAAGTCCTGAATAAAAACTGTCGATACACTGACGGAAAACCATACACCCAATAATGATATCATCAATCATTTTTACCCGACACTGACAATGAATACTTGTGTAAGCAGACATTGATGTAACGAGACAGGCAGAGATTTCTGGGTATCATATGACTTGGGCTGGTGAGTAGAAGATATAGATGTCTTGGCAGCTTGAAGTGACATGTAATTTTGGCCGTCTTTTGTTAATATGGAACTTCGTATTATTGATGAATTTAAAAACTGTTGGATCAGCCGAGCTGTTGAGGGGAAGATACAGGGACTGAATGGATGCTGACTTCTACTCTGAATAGACTACATTCTTGTCCTTCAAAAGTTATTCTGCAGCGATAAACCATTTCCAATTCCCAAATAGCTCTCCCTCGCAGCCAATGCCTTTTCAACAAATACTCAGTAATCAGTAAGCTTATGTCTAATCGTGTCCCTTACTTTCGAATGATCTCTTACAATTCACCTGTGCACTTCCTCTCTTCATGATATGATCTCGACACTCTATGGGGACTTGAAGCGATTAAATTGATTCCTTTCTCCAGGGTCTAGCAAAGCCTGCTGCTTGGAAAGCTAAGCCATGCGAGCAATTCACTTCAATTGAATTGAAGAGGAAAGAATCTTGATGTTCTTTATGTGGAAAGTGCATTACATTGGTTGCCACTTAACTCACTCAGATGTGCTCCTCTGTCGGCTTAAGCTCTCAACTCATTCACCAAAGGGTTAAGAGTGATTAAGCTTATCATCCACAGTCATTATTCCTCAACTCTGCAGGGATATTATGTCTCAAAATCCATTTCCATTCGAAGGAACTCTTACCCTTGGTATGCTTCCTGTTATGTCAAAGTTTCTGAGTGTCATTCCCAATGACAACTTAATGTGACGACATTTCCAGGCACGTTACCAGGGTTTTGTCAGCTCCTCATCAGGAAGGTGTGAAAAGCTAGATCGGCTGATCAGATTTTGTTGCTAAGACTCGGCACGTTTCTTTCCGCTGTGTCCCTTTGGTGTATTGAAGAAAGATTTCGAGTGTCAGGTTTTTGCACCGTCAAATACAATATGTTTCAGTTCTAACATTTTTTCTCAATTTTGATTTGTGATTTTCAATCTGTCTGATCATACGTAAAATTGTTTTAGGATCCATGCAATTGATTAAGTTTTTCAACATCGTAGCAATAATGTCACCTTTGGTGATTAAAACCTCGAAGGCTTTTCAAATCCTCGAAGGATGTGCCCGGCTGATATATTGCAAATTTGCTTAATGCAATTTAAAAAACTCAGAAGAGCTCAAATCCATTCTATGGAGACGTCATTGACATTACCTCTCATTGTCTGCATTGTGGTATCAGTGAGATTTCAAATCATCTTGATGGCATGGTGTGCATCGACTTCTGGACGTGTGTTTACAAACGTTATATCGGCATATCAGCATTTGCAGCAGAGTGATGTGAAATACCATGGTGATTTGGCACTGTCCATCATTGGTACCCTCTGTGATTGGCACTGTCCGTCCATCATTTGCACTGTCCATCATTGGTACTGTCTATCATTGGCACTGCCCATCATTGGCACTGTCCGTCTATCATTTGCACTGCCGTCATTGGTACTGTCCTTCCATCATTTGTACTGTCCATCGTTGGCACTGTTCATCATTGGCACTGTTTATCATTGGGTCTGTCCATCATTGTCACTGTCCGCCCATCATTGTCACTGTCCATCGTTGGCACTGTTCATCATTGGCACTGTTCACCATTGGCACTGTCTACCATTGGCACTGCCCATCATTTGTACTGTCCGTCCATCATTTGTACTGTCCACCATTGGCACTGTCCATCGTTGGCACTGTCCGTCCATCATTTGTATTGTCCACCATTGGCACTGTTCATCATTTGTACTGTCTATCATTGGCACTGTCCATCGTTGGCACTGTTCATCGTTGGCACTGTCCATCGTTGGCACGGTCCGTCATGGCACTGTCCATCATTTGGACTGCCCATCATTGACCCTGTCCGTCCATCATTTGTACTGTCCATCATTGGCACTGTCCATCATTGGTACTGTCCATCACGGAGGTCATGTGACGTTTAAAGACCAATCCAAGTTTAACTCTCCCTTCTCCTGTCAGCAGTGCATCAGAATAGCATCTCGTTTCCATGGCAATTTACCACCGAATTTTATCGCTACGCTAGTCTTAATCAAATCTATTCAGGAACCTGGAGACAAACTCAGAGGCAAGGATTTGAGATCCCTTGGAGGAAAGTGGCTCTGCATCTGGGTTCAGCGGTGTAACCTTTGGGAATTTGATACCTGTACAAGGCTTTGATGATATTGCTACGCAGCGTAATGGCTTCTTGATTAGGTAGTAGTATCGGTTTTCGGATCGCAACATGCTTGGGTGATGTTTACCAGGGTTGTTGAATGTCTTATCACCATTTTTTTCTCGCTCTGTTATATATCCCTCTCATGTGCCAAAATTTGAACCTTAATGGAAAACATTTGTCACCAGAAAGTTGAACATCAGTTTAAGGCGATGGTGGTTATTGGGATTTTTTCGGCTAAAGAATTCATTTGGTTCCTGTCCTATCTGCATGTCTGTTTCCTGGATTGTTTTTTTTGTTTGCATTGGTATGCAGGTTGCCTGGTCAGCAGTTTCTTTCCAAACTCAAGCAATCTCGAATGTTGGAAGCATCCAGGATAGCTTTTATTTGTTCTTTACTATTCTTTGGCAGATGCAACACAAAATGCTTGTTCTTTTTCTTCGGAATTGGTGTCTGCAGTTTAAGTACAGACATGTCCCAGAGGCAGAAATGTACTGTAGAAAAACGACCAAATGGACACCATTCAGCAATTTTGATCGCGGTGACATAATAAAGATTATAGTATTTTTCAATCAGAGCATTAGATGGCATGTTTACCAGGGTAGCCAAGCAGGTGATCAGGGCTTTCTTTTTTGCGTCGCTACAAATGGGAACCCTGGATACAACGGAAACAGCTTCGTATTACTGGAGAGGTTCCGAAATTAGGGAACCATTGGAATGATCTTTTGAAAAACGTCTAGTGGTGGAACAGATGTTGCTTCCATTCTTTAACCACGCATTTTATGTTTAGTTTTGCGTGGATATCTTTGTCAAATCGAACATACTTTGGGAATTTGGATTAACTTATATTTTATCAACTGATAGGAATTTCTTGGTTTCTGACGACATCTAATCCAACCCTGGAAGTAAATCTAGGGAGTTTCAGTAAGAGTATCTGCTACCTGGCAAAACCCCAGTTATTATCTCCGTCTTAGCGTTTTCCGCTGGACACCTTACATGTACATGTAGTTCTTTCTTAATAAACGTATTTCCACTTTCACCGAACCAAACCATTCCTTCTTCTGTATTCAAAGGATGCAATTCAAGGTCCACTGAACTCTGGATTATTTTTATTGAACCCAATTCGGTCGTTCATGTCGTTGGTTAAACTCCAATAAACCTTATAATCCTTTCCAAACATCGTTGTGAAAAACACTTGTTGATTTTCGTTTGAGCAGCATCGTCAAGCAATCCTGTTGCGGTTTGCGCTATCCTTCACTCGGTGATTGATTATCTATCTTTATCAACATCACCTANTAGAAAAACGACCAAATGGACACCATTCAGCAATTTTGATCGCGGTGACATAATAAAGATTATAGTATTTTTCAATCAGAGCATTAGATGGCATGTTTACCAGGGTAGCCAAGCAGGTGATCAGGGATTTCTTTTTTGCGTCGCTACAAATGGGAACCCTGGATACAACGGAAACAGCTTCGTATTACTGGAGAGGTTCCGAAATTAGGGAACCATTGGAATGATCTTTTGAAAAACGTCTAGTGGTGGAACAGATGTTGCTTCCATTCTTTAACCACGCATTTTCTGTTTAGTTTTGCGTGGATATCTTTGTCAAATCGAACATACTTTGGGAATTTGGATTAACTTATATTTTATCAACTGATAGGAATTTCTTGGTTTCTGACGACATCTAATCCAACCCTGGAAGTAAATCTAGGGAGTTTCAGTAAGAGTATCTGCTACCTGGCAAAACCCCAGTTATTATCTCCGTCTTAGCGTTTTCCGCTGGACACCTTACATGTACATGTAGTTCTTTCTTAATAAACGTATTTCCACTTTCACCGAACCAAACCATTCCTTCTTCTGTATTCAAAGGATGCAATTCAAGGTCCACTGAACTCTGGATTATTTTTATTGAACCCAATTCGGTCGTTCATGTCGTTGGTTAAACTCCAATAAACCTTATAATCCTTTCCAAACATCGTTGTGAAAAACACTTGTTGATTTTCGTTTGAGCAGCATCGTCAAGCAATCCTGTTGCGGTTTGCGCTATCCTTCACTCGGTGATTGATTATCTATCTTTATCAACATCACCTATGACGTCATTAGTTCTTTCTTTCGCCATCAACATCTCTCAGAAGACCTCAAATTTTAATGAAATCTGACGGGTGGTAATTCATCTTCGTCTCATGCTGGGATGGGTTGCTGATAGCTCGAGACAATTTTAGAATGATACGGAGAGATTGGTCGCCAGTTATCAACGTATTCCGAAAATTATCGAATCGAGATCCGTCAATTTTCTCTGCCTTGGACATTTTCCTTGCAGTATTGTTTTCTATTCAGATAGTTTTACCTCAATCCAGGTACGAGTTAGACTCTAGAGGTACTCGGTAATTCTCCGACTTTTTCCTCCCGATGGCAGAAATCATGGGAAAGATCTACATATCTCGATGTATCGGATGTCATCTTGACTGTTAGGAACTCTTCGGTTCAAAAAAGGCATCTTCACCAAGATTTGACTCCAAAATGCCATGCGATCACGTTGATTCAATTTAAACTTTATTGATATTTTAGTAAAATGGGATGGTATTTGCTTACCATTTGGATTCTTCGTGTAATTGCGATGAAACCACGAGGCAGTGTGCTGAGGTCGATGACCGGCCGCAACTCGCATTTTGCCGCAGGATTTTCTTGATGTTGCAGCATCCAGTAACACAAAGCAGAATCTTCCCTTTCATCGTATTGTGCGGAGGAAGCAGCGCGACAATCCTGACATCATCCGTGAGATTTGTCTTCAATTGATCATTTCAGGTTAGGTGGCTCCCACATGACATCCACCACCCACCTATACCCAACCCAAACGACACGCTAAATCATAAGTGGTGGCTTCGTCTAAGGATAGATTTTTGTACATGTCGTGTGGCTGCTCGGCTAAGCTGTGCACAATGGAGGTTCTGTCCATGATCAAGCACAGCCTGGTGGCAGACGGCAGTAACCCCATTACCAAGTACTTCCAGATTGGAAAACACGTGGCCAGCGCTGGACCAGAGTTAGTTTGGAAAATTTTTGATGCTGTTAGAATTGAAGATAAACAGGTAAGTGAGGTGTGACATCACCTTGTGTAGAAGTACATCACTACATCGTTTAGTTTTGTTGTTGGGTTCTTCCCTTAGTGCAGTTAATGTTGTGTATGTTTCGTTCGGATTACCAACTTTATGGCCTACAATAAGATTGTACATGGTTCAACACGTACTCTTATGATAATCAAAACATTGGCATTCTTAGTGAAAGCAAACAGTTGATGAGTACAAATGTCCTTCGATCACTGGGATGGGTCAATGAGTCTGCACGCATAATGATCAAGTTTATTGGCATTTCTTTGTCATTAAGTAATGGCTGTATACAGTTGATTAACTCTGCACCAAAACAAGCTGACCTTTAGTTGAAGGTGTCGTGATAACTAATTAGGAACGAATTGCTGATTACTAAGACATCTTACATGTCTTAAATTCAACTAAGCGAACCCGACCATTTGAAGAACATTCCGCCTCTCAAGAATTGTCCTCAGTCAACCCCTTTTGCATTTAATCACATTAAATTCTTTCACCAAAAGTTTCAACATTTTCTTTGAATTTCCTCGAAATTTGCCATATTGGGA
Source organism: Notospermus geniculatus (assembly GCA_002633025.1). Lineage (NCBI taxonomy): Eukaryota > Metazoa > Nemertea > Pilidiophora > Heteronemertea > Lineidae > Notospermus > Notospermus geniculatus. Next base: position 107,287 of record NMRB01000580.1, read on the forward strand.
CGCGCCAATGATATCTATTTTGAGTTGCTGACGCTGCGCGGATAATAGTAGAAGTCGAATGGAACCTCCATCACTTAATTGAAGTGTTGATGTTATGAAATTTGGTTGATACTCCCGCCCACTGCTACTTGCAAGGATTTTGATGTTATAGATTGGTGTGCGTGGGGGTGGAGCGGAAGTTTCCAGGGCTTCCATTACTGAGCTCATCTAGCCAGCTGACTAAGGGACTCCATCCCACAGGCATGACAGGGTGCTGAGTGCAAAACAGGCGTCTGAATTCCATACTTTGTAGAATCTCGATTTGCATGACGAGTGGTACCAAAAATTCATAAGCAATCAATTGCAATACAAGGTCTAATCTAAGATATTGTTCTTTTCTTATCATGCAAACAGATATCCTTCTGGTATTGGAACATTACACCGAGATTACTGACCTGGGTTCAAAGCATTATTTGCATATTTATGACTTATTTGCATATTAATGAACCTTAGAAATTCTTACGCGCATCCCACATGGAACCATTAGTCAATAATGTAGAAGTATTTTTTCATGCTTCATTCAATTTCCAATTTTCCAATACTAGAAAGAGATAATTGCACCTCAAAGAAAACTGCTGAAAAAATCCCGATTGTTTGGTAATGCAGCAGTTGTCAAGTTCAATGAACTCATTCAATAGAGGACTTTTGAACAGCACTAGGGAGCTATTATGTCACCCCATGTTCCTGCTGTTGAACTGAAAGTCATCACCAACTACACTAATTTCATGACACAATAGAATGCTTATGTGCTGTTGGCTGCATGAAAACTCTGCAAGATGATCGTATAACAAATAATGGAACACCTTCCTGCTCCATGGCTATTAATTTATTGAATCCATGCAGCTGCTGCGTGGCCAACTTAACCCTTTTGGGTAAGGTACTACCGATGGCAATCTAAAAGGAGTTAGGTTGTTTTTTTTCCTGGAAGAGTACGTACTCCAACAGAACACCATTCAAATTCCAACTTTTTGTGAAAATGTTGTCTCAAAAAATCAACCTGCTACTCTAAACTTTGATTCCTACCGAAACACCTGTCCCTGTATCCTCAGGCTACGTTTGATTCATCTGCCATCCATTTATACCATGAAGGAACCTCGTAAAAAGAGTTAAGAAATGGTGAAGGGTATACAATATGTAGAATGCATTACGTGTGGATGACTGTTGAAATGTTTCATTGATGTCAGGCTGCACAATTTACTAAAACCTTATCAAAAAGGAAATATCGTTCAAAGACGAACGAAGTAGAATTTAAACCAAGCTTCGTCTCGCAAATGGTAGCCCTATTCGACCAGAAGCATTCTACTTTGATATACCTCTCCCTATACCAGTACCATTCTGCCATTTCACCACAAAGCCATCTCTGATAAATTGATTATTCATCTTGAACCATTCCAAGACGGAAAAAAGGCGCAGAGAGATGGGGATTAGCTGAAGATGACGTCAACGGCACTTTGAGTCATGTCTAGGGTATCGCGATTTTGATGTACCAGGTCAGGTAGAATCCAGGTGCCGATAATGTCTGGTGTAATTACGTGGTGGCCAATGATCATTTCCCGGTGTTAGGTAGCCCACGTTGTCCGCACCACTTTCACGTCACTTCAAAGAAAACAATTCCTGTTCTCGTGAAATTGCTGTCAGCAATGATTGCTGTCATGATGAATGGCATTCCTTCATTCTGATTGGTTGATGATGATGGTAGTTCGGGATTCATGTCTGGTAGTGGTTTTACGTAAATTGCGTCATTGGATCCTAAAAGTCACTTTATTTTGTCACAATAATTGCCCAATATTTAGTCAATATTACTTCGGGGGAATTTAAATAGACTGTTTATAATGTTTTTTTCTTGGTAAATACCTCCTGCCTTTAAGAACATCTTGCTGTCCATGTTCATTAGAGGAAAATGCAGCAAAAAACAAGAGAATTTAAAGGAATGTGCTCTGAGCAACTTCTTTCGGCTGTTCCAAAATACTGCATCCCTGTCTTGTGATCTTTAGGTGTCATCAGTGCAAAGAGATCAAAAATCTTTGTAAATGCGACAAAATTAAGGAAAGTTCTCCGCCAAAACATTTCATAAATGACTCTGCAGTCATCAAAGGAATTGTGTGTCATATTTACCAAATCGATGCAAAGCTTACTCATTCATCCTTGACTGGAGGCAATAGTGCATGTAACACTTAGGGGAGTGCCTCTAGAATCTCTTTAGTTCAAAATGATTGAGGCAACAGTGGTATCCTTGCCAGGTCACGCATCTATACAGTGCCTCGGGTCAGCTGCCAAAATGCAATTGCTGAATCCCCATCACGAGTCTAATTGCTTGCCTCGTGGCTCAAACTACTGATGATTGGTTGGCAGCAATTCTCTGACATTGCTGTTTCTTCGTTGGAGGGGAGGCGAGATGGATGACCAATCATCACCAAATTACTCTGCAAACATCGGTGATCATCGTCAAGGGAAAGATATTTCATATCTAGTCACTGGTATCATAACTGGAAAAAGTGAAAAGCAGTAAGAAGTTCGGCGTCATGCCAGGTCACTGACACCATAACTGGAAAAATGAATGCGAATCTAATGTCTCATATTTTGAGATCTTAAAATGGTTCTCTTTCATTCATGTACGTTGTTGGTTTATATTATGATACGATAATCATGTTGGTCACTTGCATCATTTTCAGGAAGCTTCTGTATTTATCTTTGAGAAGCGTGTCGCTGACAAACTTCACAAGCCCCGGCGACGGGAAACAGTTGCAGAAATTCTGCGGAAAGAGGTGAAACATCTGGAGAAGTACAAGCATCCAAAGATTCTACATTTGATGCATCCCCTAGAAGAGTGCCAGTAAGTGTAAATCAGTAAATTTTCATGTCAAATGTGTACAATAGTTGTGCAATTACTGTCAGCAGCTATCAACGCACACAGAGTTGCTTCAAGCAATGCTTTTTATTAGTTATACAGGTTTTGGCTTTCTGATTAGGATGACTAGAGACTTCCAAATAGGACTAATTACTGCGGTAGTGTTGCTGATGTAGTTAGCTTCTCTTGCGCTTCCCTAACTAGATTTTCGAGCCTCGGTGGCAAGATGAAATCTCTGTGGTTATCTGGATTTTTTGTTGTAAGTGATAATAGAGAGACAATTTCCTAATGACTTAGACATGCACGGATTTTGACTTTTCATCATTTTGAGGCACATAAAGAGTCTGGCCCAGTGGTTATCACGTCCGCTCAGAAGCGCCAGGTCCTGGGTTCGAATCCAGCACGGGCCATATGGGATTTTAAATCATCCTGTCTCTTTTTGCCCGTCACATTGGACAGTTAGCCGTGGTGCCTTGTACCTAAACTGATCACAAACCGTCATGTTAAACTACCCATTTTAGAAGGAACTTGTAAAATGAACTCTCACTATACACCAGTGTGTGATGTCAACCTCTGTGATAAAATCACATTGAAGGATTGCGTGACTATTGGGTATCCTCTCATTTACATCGACCGTCTCCCCACACCCCAAGACACCAAACCAGGATAAAGTAAACCATGCGATATTCTCTTCTGGTGTTAGGTTCAGGCAAGGTGGGGTATTACTTGTGGGTGTCAGTAGCCTTTGGAATTAGAATTACGATTACATGAAAAGTCAGATGGAACAGCTGTAGGTCGAAATACTATCGACAACTCGAGAAACATCTGCTAGATTTTCAACTAGTTTTCCATCTGCTAGGTTTAGAAATGTGGGAGGGGATTACATGTAGCAGGCTCGAATCAGATAAAAGACCCAACTCAAAACAAGACTCTAAACTGGCCACTGATTTATTTGTCAACATGACCCGGGCCCCGTGATTTTACAGTATCTATCAATGTTTTCCCTCTGTTTGCTCAACCTTTGGTCCCATGACGGCGCGGTCAGAAGACTGCATAATATTGATTTTGTGGCTATCAGTTGTCGAATACAGTGAACAGGTACGACGACAACAATGGGGATTATCTATTGATATCCTGCAGTACATAGTTCATCTCGAAAGGTACCGTGTCCCTTTCCTTTGTGTCCCACTGCTTTTGCTATAGGACCAACAGTGGTATCCACCTTACCATTAAGTTTTCGCAAAGCCCCCGAAACGCCAACGCCAGTCCCATTATTCGATGCCACGAAGAAAGAACCGAACAGAAGGATAGTCGTTCGCCTTGGCCATCCGGGGCATTGCAAAAACTCTCTCTTTCTACAAATCAAAGTACCCCAAACAAAGACCACCTCTGTCAGTGTCTGTAAAAAGCAATGTGCAATCAGGCCAACTTGGGTGGGACCGGACAAAAGATGCCTGAATATCAACTGCCTCCTCTGCTGAAGTATTCACCAATGAACAAACTGATAACCGTCATCTTGTTACTGTGGGTGACGAAATTGCAGATTTAATTTAGCCATTTGTCAGCAAAAAGTGCCTTTGAATAGATGCACTTGTTTTATACACAGAAGTATCATCTTAAATGTCACTCGAGTCCGGGCCCGGGGTGTAGGATATGTCTGTAGATGCAAAACCTTAATCCTTTCTAGTTGTAAATATTCTAAAAATGACTTTTCCGATAGTTTGTAGGAGTAGATCAAAGGTATCATCGTAGCTTATCAACGCCACAGTTCAAGTAGGCATATCATGTCATCCTAACGTGTAGTTTCATCCTAACATGTTGTGAAATCGGCCTGTATTTCAGGCCTGCTGATATAGGATGTTGTCATTGCTTGTCAAATGAAAGGCAGAAAAGGTTTCGAAATCGTTCAAAATAATAAAATATGGAGAGACAATGAATAGAAATTGACGTATTAAGATGCATTACAGCGAGTCCCAGAAAGAACTTAGAATAATAATGGAAGAAAATGGTCTGTAGTTGGCTTTTCCATTTTAATTCTCTGGAACATATTGACTTGACACTTGTTCATTCTTGTGGTACATTCACCCAGGTGAGCACATGGTCCAGGGACCATTTCATAATTCTCAGTTCTTTCTGGACACACCTCAGCACAGCACGTAAACCGTACATCAACTTGGCCTGGCCGTACAGGATTTCAGTGACATAATAAGTTAATTGCGAATTGAGAATCAGATATTGAAATTGACTTGGGCAGAACGAGCAGGTCACATCTCCCAGAGCTACATTCTCCAGGTGATGATGGTGAATCTGTCCCCAGTCACAGCAATCAGATCAAGTAGCTCATCATTACTCGCCGTCTACCCTGGGAATGTTGCAACAAAGACGACATGTCTGACGTAGGTCCAGGGCAGGGGGTTGCCGATCAAAGATGGTAGGGGATTTAACACCGCAAATGAAGGTTCAATGCCCTGACTGCAGGAAATACCTTGTGGATGCATTGCTGTTATCAAAAATAGATAAGAGAGTTATCTATTTTTGCTGTTATGGATAACAACATTTTTTGCGAATCTTGACAGTCATGTTCTGTGGTACTTATAACCTCTATGAACTTTCGTTAAGTTTTATCAACATGTGATTTCGAAGCAGGTGGTAAAGCGTTGCATCTTCTAATGGAGTCTTCAGTACCACCATTTGACTCGAAAATACTTGATATGTTAAATGAATCACCATTCCTCCTGGAACATGTGTTTTGTGATTCGCTTGCCAACATCTGCTCGGAAATGAGACTGCGAGCCTAATCGATGAAGTTCAAGAAATGAAAATTCCATTGAAATGGACTGCCCAGCCAACAGAAATGCTTAGTAAAGAGCTTTTTTTTCAAATCATCAGTGTCCAAGTTAACCTGTACATGTTGTCTACTTTGTGCACTCTTGCATTGATATCAACATGAAGTGAACCGCAAAGCTTTTTCGAAAGCAGAACCTATTTATCACCGACAGACATGCCTGGAGATGATAGGACATGGCGTTTCCTAATCTTTAATAATGCAAGTATCATTCCATATGGCATATCAGGACTTGTCACATGGTATCACCGGTGACCACTACTCTGGTCACCATCAAGACAGCATAGTAGCCATAGTTTCTCGTTTCTATGGCAACTCAAGGACTCGTCATACCAGTCAAGTCTCCATGATGTTTTGAGGACACTTGTGCTTCTAGACAGCCATTCTTGATGGTCGTCATTTGTTCTGTTAATAAAGGCATTCTTTCTTTGCTTCTCTCAATGGTAATCTGAATAGGCTTCTTAGTAATAGAGGTCGAGCGGTGGAAGAATGCTGCATATTCCGCATGGCATATTCAAGGTCATAATATCAGTTCATTAAATATTGACATACGAAATCAAGAGACGATTGACAGGGTCAGGCACCAACTTTGGCAAGAAAAAAGGCTTCGCGAACCAGTGGGATTCAAACAGCATCATGAGAAAGCAATGTTCCTCTACACTGATCATAGGTTATATTCAAATGTCATCGGAGACACCTGTCTGCTTAATGCCTCATCAGGCAGCTGCCTTTCCTTATTTGGGGTGACCTTTCAAAGAAGCAAGGTCAAATACCTCTCCAGCTTCACTTCTTCTTTGGCAGTTTTTACTGATGGCAAAGCATTACTTCATCACAGTGAAATGGTGGTCGATTCTAAACACGTCTCTTCTCCGAAAGAGTGATCATACAGCCAAGCATTTTATTTGTCAACCTGAGCAGTTCTCCTTACCTATCTCAGCCTAAACCACTCTTCCATCTCGGCTGTTTTCCTGGTCATCATCAGCAACAGCAGCTAGCAGTACCCTGGAATCTATTTGCATTCCTGTCATACCCATTGTGAAAATGAACCTATTTAGCTATTGAAAAGGCTACAGCTCCAATTACTTCACATTCACGTGAGCTAATGCCAAGCCATTCCATTTCAATTATTATGTGTACTTATCATTATTGGAGACAGGGTTAACTTGCTGAAATCATACGAACATGAACACAGCCATTAGCTTGACTGCGTTTGGCACATTCACTTAGATAGCGTTGTTATCGGTCTTGTGCAGGATGAGAATTTTAGAAGCTGGTTGGTTTAGAGGTGGTGTTGTTATCATTGTCTCAAAATGCTTGATATGTTGTCTTCCAACCCGCAAAATATCTACTGATGAAAAGCACTCTACTTTTGTACAGCCATTTTCCCGTGATAGAGTAATGAATAAAATGTAACTTAGGCAAATGTGATGACCATTAGAATGATGAGATGAATGGATTTGTTATGCCAATTACAGATTTTCGTGTCGAAGGATTCACTCACACTGGACATCACTGAACGCTGTCTTCTGACAGATGCACGCAACATGGAAGGGAGGGAGGGGGTCCCTTCAGCAGATCCTGAATCAATGAAAGTCTAATGTATTCACAGTTATGGGGAACCATGTCTGTTTCTTTCAGTAGTCACGGTTTATCTGATCTCATTCTCAACAAAAGTGTTGATGTGTTCCTTGCAGTTACAACGGCTTGCTAAGCTTGCTAGGTGTTCCTTTAGCATGAAATGATTGCTTGTCATAAGTGTCAAAGACTGAACGAGGCGTGTCTGCATTTTTCTTCTTGTAATCTCCGTTGAATGTGACTTTCATTCTGTATAAATTATGTGCTCACTGAGTGCATTGTCAGTGCAGAATAAGAGGGGGAGGCGGAGGAGACATTTGAAGAAAGCTCTCTGCATCCTTTGACTTTAGGATCGTCTTTTAAGTCAGGCTCTGAGAATTTTTCTCTAGGACTTGTCTATTTTGATGCACGCCTACAACTGTAGCATCAGATGCCTTTTATTTATTCTTTATGATCTTAGACTTTGCATAGCCTCTGTACCTCACTACCAATAAACCACAGCACGAAATTATCACATCTAAAGGCCAGGACCATTTTTTAGCTTTTTCTGTGGTTGAATCCTGGTTAGGTATCGCTTTCTAGCCAAATAAGTACCGGTATGACCGTTTTGGGCATTTGATACCGAAAATGGTAAATGAATTGATCAGATATACATATACGTATATTCGACGAGCTGACAGTGTTCTTTTATCTTTTCAGTGATAGTTTAGCATTTGCTACAGAGCCTGTTTTGGGAAGCTTGGCTAACTTCCTTGGAAATTATGAAAGGATGCCAAATCCTCCACCACCGGATATCAAGGTAATAATCAGGGAACATAAAATACACTTCATATCCCCATACCACTTATGTCTGTACGGGAAACATCACCCACTCAAATTCTTTTTCGTGTAATCATCCATTTTACTCTAATAAGGAGAAAAGACTGTCTCCTATGCTAGCTTGCTTTAGACTACGAGGCATTTTGTTGCATTTTATATCGGATAAGCAACGATGATAAAACTGTGCTAAGCTTGAAAGAATCGTGATAAACCTGTTCTGAGCTGCTTGGATCTGCTTTCATGCGAATTACCTAGTCAATGAATTATAGACGCCAGCTTTCCCACACACACAGTTGCCATTCAAATACATCTCTCCAACTGACATCACCCTTCCTGACAACCTTATTGGCAGTCAACATTAGATTTTCAATATTAACTCATTAATGAATTCTCTGCCAAGTATTGTATCGTTTCTAGTGCCTGGATACCAGTCATATCAAAAAGGTATCCGTAGGCCATGACGGCACCTACACACCCAACAACACAAAAAAATGTTCCTGTATCTGCTTATTGAATAACCTGGAGTTTTAGACGTCTGAAGATCATTACTTTCTTTTGTGTTCAATTTTCAAAAAGCTTTTTAGGACACTGAGAACAAAGTTGAGAGCCCTAGATCTAAACTTCTACAGGTAATCCTACTCAGTCAATATAAAGGTGGTACCTGGTCCGGCCTCCCGGGACCCAACATGGCTGAAAGCTAAGGGCAATTTCGAGGGGCAAACAATTGGAAAATCTCTAATGTGCTTTGGTGTCACGAAGTACATCTCTGGAACCCTGGTTCCATGGAATGCCCCTAATTTGCGGTCATATAAAATACAGCCGCAGTCTGGGGGAAGGGAATGGTAAGACTCCTCGGCTGAAATGATCTCAAAAGTGTTCCAAATAGTAGGCCACCAATTGAGCAGTTGTTCCGTGTGTCGGCGCTCAGAGATGCTTTGTGCGGTGTTCTTTAGTCAAGGTTCTCTCTTTTGATGAATGTTTTGTTTGAATACGGACGTCCTTGAGTCTGTATTTTAGTGCCAGCCATTCAGCAACATTTGCTGTGAAGTAAGTATCATTGAGCGCTTCGGGAGAGAAATCCCTTCCCTGTGCAGGGATGTCTTACTTGGCCCCTACAAAAAACGTTGATGCTAATGCCATTGATGGTGGCTATTTAATCAGCTGGTACAATGGTTTTCCCTTTGTCAAACTAGATTATTCTCTACGAAGTATGTATGGCTGGCGTCAATATGGATGTAAACATCGACAGGACTCGATTTTGATATGATCCTTCCTGAAAGCCAACCACATAATGGGGTTTAGACCTCTTTTGGTACACCCTGTAAAGTGTCAGGGTTGATATTGGAAAATTGATCTAGAGAGTGGGAATTTCAGTCAATCAGTTAATGGAGTAAAGAATGTTTGTTTCCTTTATCCATTTTGTATGTTCATTCAAATGTAATGATTATTACTGAGCCTCTTTCTGCTTACAACTACCCTAGATGCTGTAGCAGGTTCATCTTGGTACATGTACGAAACACAGGGCAATGTCTTCTGGCGTTTGGATATCATTTTCAAGGGCAGAACACTTTGAAATTTCATTGCAATGCAGAGCTGGGCCCACATTCATAAAAACCTTGCTAGTTACTTACTGAAGTCCCGAGCTTGTACAGGCCAATGTACACAACTAGCAATCAACTGAGCTAGCAGGGTTTTATGACTAGGCCCTGATGTTTAGCTTGAGAGTTGATTCAGTATTGCAGCAGCATCTACTATATAAGGAATGCCACTGACCACCGTCTTTTCTTCCCGTGACGTCCTTTGGCAAGAATTATTCTGTAAACGAAGGCTGATGAAGCACAAGATGAAAACAGCGCCCCTGATTACTGTCGCATCTGAAAAAAATACATTAGACACCCTGTTGTCTTCCAAAATGTGACCATGACCTTCAAGGTGATGTTTACCTGACCATGGGCAACTGGGGATTTCCTCCCGATCTGACATTGCTCCAGGTCTCGCCTCACGCTATGACTTAATGCAGCATTAGATTAGAATAGAGTGTTGTCAATTACCTGTGAACTCCAGCGGGAGCCAAGTTGATGACTGGTGACACTTGTTTATCAAAAGCTTACTGAGCCCTGGTAGATCCCGATGGTGTTTCTTTCACTGTCGGTTTAAGACAGTGCCTGTAAAATAGGTGTAATGGATGCATATCCTGCACTAAGTAAAAACCAACGGGATATCTTCCGCAACATCCACAGTCTCCAAGATAGATTGAAGCAACAAAAAACCTCAGTGTGGTCATACGTTTCTAAAACAAAGAATCGCAACTGCACTGAAATATATTTTTACATTTGTTATATCTTGTAGGACAGTGAGTTTCTTGAAGTAGAGGTCAAGTATGGAATATTACAGGTAAATATAACCAACTAATATAATTTACCAACTTGAAGGTTCAGGTTGTGATAAGGAATCGTTGTCGATGTCGATATAAGGATCTGTTGTTTCCTGGTTAACTTCACCGAACGATGTACCGGTATGTGTTGGAGTCGTAGATGTTCTTGCCAACTTTCTATTTGTTCTTTTCTTTCAGATAACGGAGGCCCTAGCTTACATTCATGGACAAGAACAGTTACTTCACGGCAACATCAACCCGCAGTCCATCATAATCACAAAGAAAGGTGCTTGGAAGTTGTCTGGACTCGGGTTTGCTGAGAAGGCTGCCGATGGAAAGGTAGGGATCATCATCTTCCATAGAGTTTGAGCGTTACGTCACATGTATGGATGTGCCTCGATGTTCTCCCATAAAACAGCATCCATGACAACTTAGTCATGTCCTGTTGAGACCTAAATGACATCGCAAGTGGTTGACGTACCACAATTTTGTCGTTGTTGGCGTGGTATATGTGATGAACTCATCTATCTTTTCCTGTAGCGCCCCAGCTGGCCTCTTACTCAATCTGCTGTTCACCATTTCTTTCAGGATTCCTTTCAATGTACACCCTGGACGAATAAATCACCAAAGATGGCTCAACCAGACCTTGATTATATTGCACCTGAGCTTCAACTTGAGAATAGTAGTACTTTTTTATGTGATATGTTTTCGCTTGGTTTGGTGATATGCGCCATCTATAACAGCGGCAAATCACTTCTTGACTCAAATAAGAATACAGCACAATATGCAAAGAAGGTGGAACAGGTGAGTACTGTAGTATTGATACATTTGTATTGTCAATTGCCCTGGTAGAAGAAAAGCTTGATTACGTCAATGCTGGAATCGAGATGGCAAACCCCAATGAATGGCCCTTTTAGTAACTGCCAAGTCACCAAAAGCACCACTGACCACTGACCAGTTGCCCTAATGTCAAACCTTGTCACCAGTAAAAAATGAGTTTACAAATACCGAATGAAGTGGAGCAAAATAAAGATCATATTCTGCCCTTCCTTGACTCGAACATCTCCAATAATAATACCAGTTGAAATTCCTTCATCGGAAATACCTCAGGGTAGGCCTCCTATTGATTTTTCTTAATATCAAATGGTCGGGTGATCATTGGTTTACGTCAGGTACGCATCCGCTGGTTGCCATGGCAACCGCAGGTTTTGCATTTCAACCCCCTCCCCAGATTTTGTTGATTACGTCTACTGGGGTTTGAGTGATGACAATTTTGTAAGACTCGGTGATTGATGGAGACAAATTTCTAAAATTACAGGGATAATCCTCAGCTTATACTGATGTGAAAATTGACAAGGATCAAAATACTCTCTTGATCTGTTTTTCAAGTGGTATTGTTTAGGATGATGTTCAAAGTGATTTTTTCAAATCCACCATTATGTATTTGTGAAGGTGATCTCTTTTTCTCAGGTTTAATATAGTTGACATCTAACTGATGAAAGGTGTAAAACAGAGGATGGGTTTTAGAAGGGCCTCTTTGTTGTATAAGTTGAGGATTTCGGTATTTGTGCTCTGGGATTGGCGTGTTGTATTGGATAGGGCGGGCTCTGACATTTCCACTCCAAGCAAAAGCAGTTCTCACTTTTGCTGAACGGTTTCCTATAACAAAATAAATGAAACCATGTTTATCTGTTCATCATTTCTATAGAATACAATCAGGTCTGACTGATATTTATATAAATAACACACTAAAAAGTACACTTGATATTAGTTATTTGAAGCCTAGATATATAAAACACTTGATGTTAATTATTTTCAAAGCCTAGATATATAAAAAGGATGAAGTGATTAATATCGGGGAAACATCCAATATGGATGTATCCGGACGTCTTTGATTAATTTCAAACATGATGGCTGAGGTCTTGCCGTCGTGACATCAATTGTTGTCTTTCACTGGGTTTGTTGGTCTTGATGTAATGTTGAAGATCAAACAGTATCAAGAGATCCAGAGAAGAACATCCCTATAATCAGTGAACGCTGTGCTAAGGAGTCCATTCCATGCAAACCGTTCTTATACATACATGTACGATATAAAATGTTGTATTGAAATTCGTTACCGATAGAAGTATTCTTAGATTGGGCTTCTGCTAAAATACATACAACTCTATCGGATACTGATAGGATAATTACACAGAACTAGTATATGAAAAATTCTTTCAACTTTTTTACCAGATTGATTTTGCATTGATTTTATCATTAATTGATCGCTCCTCACGTCAGGAACTACTCCCTCTATTCTTCTCATGATAAATTCAATAGATCATGTTGTTTGTTATTGGACTTTATTGATACTAGTGTCACACTCTTTCATCACCGATCTGTGGGATCCGGTCGATCATTTGGAGGGGGTGGATATCACACAAGACAATGGTATCAAACTTTGTATTGATCCTAGCCTGATACATTCAGAAAATGATCGGAAATCGGAAACAGATTTAACCATTTCACCATCCTGGATTCCCACATGAATTGGATTACGTCATAAGACTCCAAGCAAGCTCAGCCGGAGGGCGGAGCGATGTCACAACCCTTGGTAATCAAGATGAGTTTCACTTGAATCTGCCTCTCTTCAAAAAACAGAAGTAGACCAACTCTGAAATCAGCAGCTCACATGCTCAATAGTGTGTGAGCCGAGTTATCCCAGTTGGTATCTTAAGAATAAGATTTTCCCCCATGTGAATGCTCAAGCTACCAAACGTCAAAGGTTCATACAGGGCAATCTTATTGTTTTCTAGCTTCATGAGTCTTTTGGTGAGGTTGCACACAAGTTGCCCTTACCTCTGGTTGAGCCAGTCGAGAAGATGATTAATCGCGATATTCGTTATCGCCCAACTGCCCAGTTGTTCTCATTGGTGAGCGCAGGAGTGGTAAGTAGGTCTACTAAAGCGATAAACATAATAATCTTAGTGTTGGTGTTGTTGATGATGAGATACATTTCTTCGTTGAATGTCCAATTTTTCATCCGTATCTTGGCCGTTTTCCATTTGATCTTTTATCTTGAATTTGGGTACATAGCTAACCATATCATAAACAAAGTCGGTCGTTTCACTTTCTTCAGCTGAAATACTTCAGTGACCCAGTGGTGAAGTGCTTGCAGTACCTTGATGTTATTGAACAATCAGACATGGCAGAGAGGTTAGAATTTTATTCCGGTCTACCTGGAATTATTCCTACAATACCAAAGGTAGGATTTTCTACTACTTATAATATCTTAACTGGGATTAAAAAGCTTACAAATATACCATTACATACGTCATCCACCTTTACAACATCATCAAATAATTAAACAGTCAGAAATGTAAATTGGTTTGCTTACAGCTCTCATCTCATCATGCTCATCGACTTCAGATTCTTTGGCGTTTTGAAGGACCTTCCTGCTTGATTTTGTCAAGTCCGTAAATGGTGCTTTTCCAAACATCCCTTTGAATCAAGGATCCATTTACTTTTCAGAAAGTCCAATATCAACATGTCTTCCCAGTACTGAAGGAACAGATGAGAACACCAGACATGCTGGTTCATGTTTTCCCTTCAATATTGGCCATGATAGAGGATGCTACAATGGAACAGTACAAAACCAAGATATTTCCTGGTGTACAGCGAGTGTTCCTCATGCCCAAACCTGTGCAGGTACGACACCAATAATGTCCCTTGCACCCGATGCTTGTCATTCAAATGAAACTACCTGGTGTACTAACCTACCTCCATCTCTTACTCTGTATCGACTCTTTTGCAGGCTACAGTTGTTTTGTTGGAGAGACTTGACATTATCCTTGCCAAAACACCCAAAGAGGATGTAAAGACGGAAGTCATGCCACTTGTGTTCAATATGCTTGACTCAAACTCAGCCCAAGGACAGGTTAGTAGGCTTTACATCCACACTAAAAACGCTTATCTTCGTCAAAGCCTGTGATGATGACGATGACAATACGAAGCTTCGTAGGAAAACTACCTGTGCTAGCAAGACTAAAAACTGGTTGAGAGAAAACTGATACGTGTGTGTCTTTGCAGGAAGCAGCCTTGAACACAATAGCAGCAATCCAGGAATACTTGGATGAATATGTGATGAAAAAGATGGTATTGCCAAAAGCCAAGGGCTTGTTCAACAAGTCATCAAACATAAAGGTA
>NMRB01000580.1:126047-152470 GCA_002633025.1 Notospermus geniculatus
AAGCTACCAAACGTCAAAGTTTCATACAGGGCAATCTTATTGTTTTCTAGCTTCATGAGTCTTTTGGTGAGGTTGCACACAAGTTGCCCTTACCTCTGGTTGAGCCAGTCGAGAAGATGATTAATCGCGATATTCGTTATCGCCCAACTGCCCAGTTGTTCTCATTGGTGAGCGCAGGAGTGGTAAGTAGGCCTACTAAAGCGATAAACATAATAATCTTAGTGTTGTTGTTGATGATGAGATACATTTCTTCGTTGAATGTCCAATTTTTCATCCGTATCTTGGCCGTTTTCCATTTGATCTTTTATCTTGAATTTGGGTACATAGCTAACCATATCATAAACAAAGTCGGTCGTTTCACTTTCTTCAGCTGAAATACTTCAGTGACCCAGTGGTGAAGTGCATGCAGTACCTTGATGTTATTGAACAATCAGACATGGCAGAGAGGTTAGAATTTTATTCCGGTCTACCTGGAATTATTCCTACAATACCAAAGGTAGGATTTTCTACTACTTGTAATATCTTAACTGTGATTAAAAAGCTTACAAATATACCATTATATACGTCATCCACCTTTACAACATCATCAAACAATTAAACAGTCGGAAATGTAAATTGGTTTGCTTACAGCTCTCATCTCATCATGCTCATCGACTTCAGATTCGTTGGCGTTTTGAAGGACCTTCCTGCTTGATTTTGTCAAGTCCGTAAATGGTGCTTTTCCAAACATCCCTTTGAATCAAGGATCCAATTTACTTTTCAGAAAGTCCAATATCAACATGTCTTCCCAGTACTGAAGGAACAGATGAGAACACCAGACATGCTGGTTCATGTTTTCCCTTCAATATTGGCCATGATAGAGGATGCTACAATGGAAGAGTACAAAACCAAGATATTTCCTGGTGTACAGCGAGTGTTCCTCATGCCCAAACCTGTGCAGGTACGGCACCAATAATGTCCTTTGCATCTGATTGTCATTCAAATGAAACTATCTGGTGTACTAACCTACCTCCATTTCTTACTCTGTATCGACTCTTTTGCAGGCTACAGTTGTTTTGTTGGAGAGACTTGACATTATCCTTGCCAAAACACCCAAAGAGGATGTAAAGACGGAAGTCATGCCACTTGTGTTCAATATGCTTGACTCAAACTCAGCCCAAGGACAGGTTAGTAGGCTTTACATCCACACTAAAAACGCTTATCTTCGTCAAAGCCTGTGATGATGACGATGACAATACGAAGCTTCGTAGGGAAAAACTACTGTGCTAGCAAGACTAAAAACTGGTTGAGAGAAAACTGATACGTGTGTGTCTTTGCAGGAAGCAGCCTTGAACACAATAGCAGCAATCCAGGAATACTTGGATGAATATGTGATGAAAAAGATGGTATTGCCAAAAGCCAAGGGCTTGTTCAACAAGTCATCAAACATAAAGGTAGTGCTGTGTTCTTAAAGATAATATATCACGACTTCATTATTTACATTCAATGTTTGTAAACATGAATGTTTACATTATGTTATTTTGGACTTTTGGGACATGCCAACCCACGAAAATGAATACTTTTGGAATCAACAGAATTTCTAGAGGGGCATGCCACCAACAATTTGCTCATAAGACAAAGAAACCCTGACATAAACAAACAAAATGTAAATAAACAATGAATTTCGTGGCCCGCGAAAATATCCGTGATATATTATCTTTAATAGTCAATAGATGACATCGACTCGTCATGTGAGACTCGATTACAGTGTCAGCCCCATCAATGCAGCAGAAGAATAGATAATCAATCATAGACAGAATTTCCTGGAATATTTTGAGAAATTGTTTTCATACCTGAATATTGAAAACCAAAAGCAGATTCTCAGAAGTCCCTACTTTAATTAAAGGAAATCACTATTCGGCCTTTTTAGGTGAGTCAATGGTTCGTTATGTTGTGAATACTTTAATTTCTCACTTTGCAGATGAAGATAAATGCTCTTCTCTGTATTGATAAACTTTTGGATAAACTGGATAAGATGATTATCCTAGACGAGGTCTTACCATTTCTCACTGATATTACCACATATCAGGATACAGAAATATTAATGGCTGTGATAGGTAAGCATAGATGATTTAATGATTTTCTGGCCAAATTATCCTAACGCGACATAAAGAATAGTGTACTCTTCAGATGATGACACGACAGATAACAGGACTTCGAAATTCATAATTTGGTATTCCTGGAAATTTCATCCTGTATAATTAAAGGAAAATATCTTGGGGTAGACGAGGAGGGATCGTGCCAGTGTCACGTCCTCGATCATTTACTTCTCCCGCTTTCCGCTTTCCATGTGCAATTTCCTAAAAGGGAACTCTTTTGCTGTATTTCCCCTTTCCTCTTTTTGTATAGGTATCTATAAACATATGCTTAGTGACAGGAAATTTGGTCTAACGCACAACTTGATCGCATCCAAAGTAATGCCGCCGCTTATACCATGTACAGTTTCTCCTGGGCTCAATATGGAACAGGTAACAGTTCTAGCATCAACTGTTAAAAAAGCAAATTGCATTGTTAAATTGGGCCCCCTTCCTTTTCATCTTATCTTTTTATGAAGAGGCCATAGTTTCATACCCAAATCATATAGTAGCCTCGCGTAGACGCTGCGGTGGCGATCAGCAACAGTGGAGTCGCTTCGCCTCCATAACAATAGACATTTAAATTCTCCATAACAATAGAATAATCCAAACAATAGACATTTATAACAATAGACATTTAGAACGAGATCGCCGGCATTGGAGCATAAAACAGTTACATAACATGTCCCAGCGATTCTATTGTTTGCTAAAATCGTACAGATTTTATAGGCTGGTGGAACATTCTGATTCGGCTGGTGATTGCCCCGTGAGGTGAACCCGAGACGACTCAAGTCCTTACTTACTTTACAAGCCCATTGACTACTATCAAAAATAGATATTGTTGCCGATATGCTCATATGTAACATGCTTACGGTTGGTGAATAGTGTCTCCATATACCTTGTGATTTTCCATTTCAGTTTGGCACACTGATGGAGGTGTTGAGAGAAATGCTGGAACAGATTGACCGGCAACGTAGGAATAAGATGAAGATGGAACGTATGAACTCTGAAGGGTCAATAACGTAAGCCTCTATCAGATATGGTTAGGTGGGCGGTTTGGGTTTCGGGTGGTGATGGTACTTTATGAAAATCAGAGAAACGAACCTTTTTGGCAGCGTGTGTTCTCTCAGTCCATGAATAGGCTTACAAAAGAAAGGACTTAGCTGCAGCTCATGATCAGCAGCATGTTTCTGTATGTAAAGGTGTAAAATAAAGGTAACCACTATAATGGCAGTATCTTACGAAATGGACTCGAATCCTTTCTGTTGCACCTGCTCTTCATATCTGCCTTCTTTTCAGCTCACGGCCCACCATTAAAATGCATCTCAGTGTCGAGAAGCCTGACTTGAGCCAACAGTCCCTGGATCGACAGAGCAATAAGAATTATCTATGCGTGGATGATGCAGTGCCAATACAGAAAGTCAGAACTGGTAAGGACCAAACTTAGTCAAACATCTTTAATAATGCATGGGTTTATTACCATTTTTGCCAGTCACTTGCTGTACTAGGATGCAGGGACGGCATTTTTCTTGTGTATGCCCTCTTTTTCTTCTTTACTTGATGTCAGCCCCACTGTAATCGGCATTTCCCATTTTATTCTCTGTATTCATAAGGATGTTTCGATATATATGTCAATCACTTGGTTTTATCATCATTTAGTTTAAAGATGTCATAGCCAACGGTGTCTGTTGATCAGGGTTGTTTTACTTTCGACAGTGTATTTTCATTACTGTGTGATTTTGTGGGGTTAGTAGATGCAGCATGATGATAGCATAGTTCATGTGGACGGATGTAGTGTAAACGATGCAGCATCGGTAAAGGTTCAACCTGAACTACAGTAGTGAAATAGTTGATGTCAAAGTGGTAGAGCAATCAAAAACGATTGTGGCAATTCTTGGGTAATCAATATACAAGATTTTATGTTTGCATGAACACCTGAAGTCGTAGCAGCACTGCTCACAACAAACAGAGACTGTGACCACAACACTGCTCCAACCGAGACGCTCCAGTACAAAGAAGATTGCGATGATTTGAAAAAAGCCAACGATAAAGAAAAATATGATTGTTTATTATCTAATTTTGTGTTCAATATTCTTCCCATGCAGTGCTGCATGAGGACTCCAACCTTGGTGAGTCTGCCATTGAGCTATTTCTAGCTAAGCTATGTATACATCACACACACGGCCTGTAGTTAGATCCTGCCGTACTAAGACTGAAATCCCTGTCATTGTCCAACTGACGATAGTCCCTGCTCTGATGGTACAACATTAAAGAAGTGCTTAGTCTAAGGGAGACCCTCTTGCATCTATTAAATTGACAACAAGCCATGACCATGAATCAGAGTCATTAGTATTTTATTCCATACCTACGCATACAATGTATTACCATATGGCAGAGAGTACAAACAAATACTACATTTGATGGAATGGACGGTCCGAGTGTTTTCTTGAGGCATAATCTGTGTCTGTCTAGAAACTGTTTCCTGTACCTTAATCATGTAATATCTATACAAAGAACCAAAGAAAGCAGTACCGGTAATTCCATTGAATAAAATCCCATTGTACTGGACCGAAACAAGTCTTTAGGCTGCGATTACAAAGAGCTACGGTATACGGACACGCAGGGTGTGGCCCACCAGCGGAGCAAGTCCGAGGAATGGTAGTCCTCAATACAAAGCCAATGCATTGTCAACGATCGGTCGGGCATGTCGGGGTTACGACATAATCCTTCATATGTAATCGCAGCTTTGTGACTCGTGGTAGTGAATGCCATCGTTGGAAGTCCGTCATCCAAGTCAGTAAATAAACATGACAAAGCAAACTGGCCCGTGTGTGACCCCTGGCCTGCTAAAGTATGGAAATGTACATGGCAAATCAACAACGTAATTAGATGTCCCTGCAAGCTACATGTACACCATTAGCCGTGTTTACACCTGAGGAAATTGCCGGACCTGACCCGGCTCTGACCCGCCTTTTTTGCGTTTACACCTATGGAAATCGGATCCGGATTAAAAATTGCCGGACTAATTTAGCCCGCTTTCGCTCGGCGGGTCTGATCCGGATTATACTTTAGCCCGGCAATTTCATAGGTGTGGACAGAAAAAGGCCGGGCTAAAACGTTTACTGAGCCCACCGACAGGTGTCGGTCTGCTAAAATTGAATGGGTGGTGTATCTATAAATAGCATGGCCAGCGTTCAATATCGTAAGACGAATAATAGGTGTGGACAGAAAATTCAATGGATCCGGGTTAAATTCGAACCCGGGCCTGGAAAAATTGCATAGGTGTAAACACGGCTATAGTTCCATGGCAGGATTGTCGACAACAAAATCCTTCCTACAGCTACATATAACTCGTTGTCAGAGATACAAGAGATACATGCTAAGGCATCAATGTATTTATCTGTTGAGAAAGATAAATGTTTCAAGGCTGTCACTGGAAGTCTTAACTACGAAGAAAAAAGCTGTTCTCTGAATGCGTGGACAGAGCCAACGCTTGGAGCCTCACATCACATGGCATCATAGTAATGCATGCTGTTGTTTTAGGAGTAGTAGCATGGTGTCGGGGATGGACACTCAGTAGAATGCATAGAATGAAAGCAATAGTCCTTCATAATATTTTCGCTAATTTGGGGATTAAAGTAGATTTTCATCAGTGTTCCAGCAATCGGATGTTGAAAAGTCATAGAATGTTTATTGTCTGGCTTAGGGTTCATATCATAATATCAAGATCCCTCTTTTTACAGGTGAAATTACGGAGATTTTTGAGATGTGATGTGGAAATGCGAAATAAAATGTTTAACAAGACAGGCTGGTGCTTTGTCTGATTATACACTTCGATACTGGATAGAAAGATCTCTGCTTAAACTGAAAAACCTACTTCTTTTCTATGTTTTCATGACTCTAATACCCTGGTTGTGTGTTGGGCGTGACTGCGTGTATGTATGCGTTTGAACCCACATGTCGAGGGTCTAAGACCCTTGTGCGTGCCAAACAGTGTGTTATCCTACCATCTCTTATGTCAGGGTTGCCTGTGTTGATCTTTTTCAATCATGTATGCGTCCAACCTTTCCTAATGTTTGTACCCTGCATAGTCTTTCCCATATTGGACTGAGGAGCCTGCCATTCAGAAAAAAAAAGGGAATTTTAGTAGGCCAACACCATTCATCACCATTTAAGCTACTGAGATGATAGCATACTAGTATCTACTGGTAACAGCTTCACACTACTTTTGGAGCTTGGCAGCATTCAAAGGTCATCACCGTCAACTTTTGAACAAGTGAATGGTAGACCTCAGTCCTTTTATGGCATTGCCTTCACCTCTGTAATTACCATTCCCATTGTTTCCTTTCCAGACACCCCTGATACCCCTGAATTACTTAAGAGTTTGCTCAATCTCCGCACAGCGAATTCCAACATGTCCAACTCCAACATGGCCATCCGCTACAACCCGAAGCGTCGCCATTCTTCGGCCGGGCTGCCCAATCATCTGTCCACATTATTGGGGCAATATAAAGAGTTCAAAGCTCCACCAGGTTGTGTAACTAGTCTTCAGGATAAACGTTTCTCACTGCACTTTACCAAACTTTCACTGCTCTCTCTATCTCTATATCTACTTCGCCTTCACAGCTGGTCACGTCAATTGTCTTGTCTTCTTGTCGCTAAACTTGCAGTGTTCTGGTGTAAGCTACACTCCTTTTTGTGGCCCTTGGTATCACCCTTGATGTCACCAGCCTCAAAAGGAGTTTAGTGTAAAGCTTGTAGTCCATTAGAAAGCTAACTTGATGCCAATCCTAAGCTGACTGTGGTCACCAGTACATGTACAATAGAATGCTGTACAATATGTGCACATAGTTCTGGCAACGTGGGGTGGGCAAAAGGGGTTGATGTATTGATTGAGGTACACAGTCCTGTTAAAGGATGCTGATATCTCCTTTGTTCCATTTGTCTATCAGTTACCAACGACTTTACTGCTGTGGGCTAATCGAAGGCCTATTCAGATAAAGATGATCTTTACGAAGTATGTAAAAATGCACTGATCTTATTTGCACATTCCATACAGTATGCTATACACTGATGCACATGTACCTGTGGTCAACTTGGGTGAAATGAAAGCGCCAGATGTACTGTCTACCCACAAGACTATTTGCATGTCCCACCACCTAATGCATTCGAGGGTTATATACTGTTGTTTTTGTGTCTCTTGCACAAATTCACTGATCGAGCATATTGTATCCTGGTGTTGACAAATAAAGTCTAGTGTTGTTGTCTTGCAGTTAAACATAAACAGCAGCAGGAAATAAGAAAGCCGAAAAAGATATAATCTATTTCCTTGCAAAAACACACACAAGTTGCTAATGTTGCACTAGAATGGAATTGTCACTCAAAAGCTATCTTGGTGAAATATTCAATGGTTCACAGAATCATGTCTTGATCAAGTCAGTTTAATAACTTGCGCAGACTTGCTGCCATTTTCATCTGCCAGTGCACTGCAGTGTATGCCGGCCATCATCGCAATGCAGTGTACCCAGCACCCAGTATCCTTCATCAAAATCGTAAATTGACTTAGAATTTGATATCGTTTGCTATTTGTTTCTATCACTTAAGATGTGCTTTTTTCTGTCAGGAAGTCTTAGGCTGCACTATTTCTTGATCAATAGTTAGAAAATGATGTTATTAATCACTAGAAACAGATGACGTTAACTGTTACTTTTGTCTGGTAAGCAATTTATTACAACTACATGTAGTTCTTTAGAGAGAGTGGTAGCTGACGTGTAGCAAGTTCTATGGATGAAGAGATAGAGAAGATGATAAGATGTTATTTACTCTAATCTACCACAACTGGCCCGAGTCCTACCAGGATTAAATCAAAGTGGACAGATTACTGGAATTCTTTTTTTCTTCTAATTTTACCCCGGTATGCCAAAGAAACTACCAGCTTTTGACCCATTTATTTTGTTTAATTCTGATTGACCCTGTCCAGGTCCATCTTGTCCATTTGACCTCCTCTGTATTAGTCTCTTAGAAGCAAATGTCCAACGTTGTCCTGTCTTAATCGTCATTCAAGTCCATCCAATGCACTTTGAACATCAGCCATATCATGTCTACATTCTGCTTTCATCAAAACATCAAACACATCATTCAGACATATAAGCGTACCTCCCATGTATCTGCCTCACAAAATGTAGAATTAGGTACAGGATGAATCAAAATCTAATTTTTGAAGGACTCGCAACACAATGTTTTCCAGTGGTCAGTGAATCTTTCCTGTCATTGTTAAACATAACCTCTTTGACATTAATTATCTAGCGACGAGATATGGGAATCTGTTGGCTTAAATCGCGACTTTATTTGAGATGATGATGTTGAACACCACACGACATACAATACAACACTTCTCACTCGATACATCTTCGCCAGAAAATGTACTATGACATGGAGATGTAAAAACTGTCTTGTCATATTGTTTCAGACCTCCACAACACATGGCTAGGGTAAAACAAAGTCAAATAAACCGTTCAAGACTTTTACCAATCAAAATCGTAGACAAATTTGCTGTATTTGTGGTTTATTTATGATGAACACTGTCCACAGTTGTTTCCTTTGGTAGCTTCTGCTATTTGGCAATCACTATAGTTAATGGATGATTCTTACGTATTCTGGCTCCCTGATGATAACCAAAAATCACTCGCTATCTACTTTTGTGATAACTAATACCTGAATGAACTCGACGCCAAATGTACCAGGATTGGCCCTCCTTCAATAAGGTTGCAGATTTCATAGTATATGATGACATTTCTCTCTGGATGCTGATGTTGATCATAAGAATGAACGTCCAAGATTGTTCATCTTCAGGTGTGATAATTTGATCATGGACCCTTTTGACACAAGCAAAATATTTGACATGAATACCGTCACGATGTTACCAGTCACTACATGCCACTTTGCTTATCAGAATGCCCACATCATAACGACGTTGGTGTTTGAATCACGAGTATTCATTGGCTGGTTGGAGGATGTAGCTACCAAATAGAATTCAATCATTACATCGACGTAGGAATCACTGATCATTAAATAGGTGTTATCATCATTATCAAAATGTATCTCTAATCTTATTTCCTGCTGTTCTACTACCATGGTGTCTTTAGCAGTAGATGGCTTTCAGCACTTGAAGTCCTACAGACCATCTCCCACAACTTACCTCTTAAATCCTCAATAGAAAGCTTCAGGTGTTAGTTCATTACGAATTAGGCTATCGTCCTTTAATTAGTTGAATATTTCGCTAAGGATCTGCTGGATGACAAGGACAGGTATTGTGCCGTACTGACCGGGGTTTGAGAGCAGCAGTTGAGATCACATACCGACTTTCGTCCTCCGAGATCAACATGCGAACAATCAGAATGAAAATACTAGGAAAAGGACAAAAGCTTTCAGGAGTATAATTGATACCAGTGTAACGGCAACATTTTATCTCAAGCAGGTGCTCAGCATCATTTGCCTTTCATATTGGAAGGGTACTAGAGGATTTAAATCACAATGTGTGGGCATGAATAAAATCAGAGTGATTAGGTTTTTCTTATTTCAGTAGGGTTCGCACTAAAGATGGGTGCAAGCTTCAGGTCTATGATGATAAAGTGCATGGATATCATTAAAATCTGTTGAATGATACTAGATCGTCAGTCTATGGTGCACAAGATCCAGAATAGACCTGAATGCTAAGCTATAAGCCGCCTGAACACTGCAGGTCACCATGTTGTATTTGTCTGCCTCAGTGGTCTGGTCATGTTGTGAGTGCACAGGGTATCGTTTTGACCAATGATGGATGTCGTCTTTTGAACTAACAATGTCTTCATTGATTTCATTCTAACAAATCTTCTTTTCAGATTTATATATTTTTATTGAATTCAAATTCATAGACTTGTAATGGATTTTCAATTGCCCTCCTGTCCGAGGCCATGACTACTTGCTGGAGGCCATTTCCCCTCTCTCCCTTCTCCAAATTCACGGCAAATCATTACTAGTCGTTTCTACAAGTATCACGTTCAAACTACTGCCGATGCAAAAGTCACAGACATTCCTTGAGCATTGATAAAATTGGTTAGGGTTGAAAAAAATGCAGCGAAAAAGGTATCCGCCGTACAGACTCCTCATTCTTTCTATCACATATAAGCAGTTAAGCAGCTGACCTGTCAGTAGTGGGAGTAATATATTTCTGGTACTAGTATGAAGTTGGCCACCATATTATCAGTTACAGGGGCTTATGATTGGTTTTAAGAAGAATCACCAACATCCTACGATCAGGAAGTTTCCATCCAACCTCTGGTAATGTTGACGTCCTCGGCATCTTTGTCTTCTGTCTTTCTTCTGATTGCTTCCTTTTCTCTCATCAGCCCCAAGCACCCCAGAGATCCAGCAACGCACAATGACTGGTGGAGTTTCGAGCAACCCTCTTCCCAGGCGGAGACATTCAAGTGTGCATGGACTTGGGACTGGACCAAATAATGTGGTGAGTGGTCTTGTCAAAGGGCGACAAATCTCTTTATGGCTGATACAAAATACAGTAATATAATGATGAGGATAATTTTGGTGGCCTGGCTTCTCTGGGTCCGCCGTTCTCTCAAATTAGTTTGAATAATATATTCTGGTGCGATGTACCTTAGTGAAGGGATACAGGAGCCCTTGGTGGTGATTTTCCATGTCCTGAGGCAGCTGTGGCCATTTGAATTCAGCGTAATCCAGTGTTGTCGGTCGTGATAACGCCAATTCTTCAGTGAAACACTAACTTTTGCATGTTTGATTCAGCAGAAAGCGCTTGTGGTGCAGGACAGGATCTCCGATCGTCGCTACAGCCTCCTGATTCCAGAAGGAGCGAGAAATCCGCAGTTCAACCCCAACATGCTTCTACCAGACTCGCATGCAGATACCCCATCAAATAGGCGGTTAAGCACTCAGAGTCTTGGGCCAGTGGTTGTACCAGTAAGTGTTGATGTGGTATACGTCCAATTCTTTAAGTGTTTGGTAAATCAAAAATGCTCCTACAACAGCCCCTAGAGGAAAATTTATAAACAAATATTCATCCTTTCCACCATCTTGTATTGCTTACGTGAGCTGGCTATCCAGTTTCGATGAAGGATATTCTTTCGAAGCATATCTGAATTTCACCCGTGTTGTGTGGAACATTTTTGCTCGTGCGCACTCTTTTCATCGTCCTTTTACACACCTGACATAACTAAGATGACAAAAACATGAACAAGCACGACACACAAACACTATGGCTTCAGTCTGTTAGTGCAGTTTTTGGACATCGTCAAGCTTGGTGCATAAAAACAGTGATATGAAGTTAAAGCTAGTGCATTTTGTCGCAATGTGACACACCTATACATTAGGCTATACGTATACTCATTGCCTACATAGGACTGGAGTGTCTGTTGACCAATACATTGGTGTATTTGTGGGGCCATGGATTTTCAACTTTATGATAAGAGTCGTTTAGAAATGGGCCCAATTAAGGTAAATTTCATGAGACCAGATCAGCGTTGCTGCTTCAAACCATTTGAGAAGTTCGGTCACTAGATGCTCCAGTATATACACGATCGTAATACTACTCTCTGTCTAGATGTTTCAATTCACAGCACCACTCACTGTTAGCTACTGCATGGAGACTTGGATGACATAAACAGTAAACAAAGAAATAAAGTTCCTTTTGAAAGTGTCTCATTGATTTCGTGATTTGCTGTGTCTCTTTTTTTTGTTTCACCCATGTCTTTCATTTCGAGTCTGTTTACAATATGGGTCATTCGCTCCCGCGGTAAGGTAATCTTGTCTATTTTCTAACCAGGATGACAAAAGTTTGAATATTCCCGCCAATCGCCGACCAAGTACACAGAGTGTAGGAGCTGTAATAGTTCCTGTAAGTTGGACACAAGCAGTGAGCATGCGCCCATTGATGCTGAGAGACAATGTTGTCTCTTAGTTTATTCGTAGATAGAGCAGGTAGAATTCTTGCTGGTGTATTTTTCAAGTCGTAGTCTTACAAATGCAATCTGGTTACTTCCTTTTACTTTTCTGTCCTGATGTTGTGTTGGTATAGTACTTTATTCACAATGAATATTGTTTGCCCCGTTATGAACGGACGTACAAGTACAAGCAGTTCCTAGACTTCGTTCAAGGAACCCTAGTTTTTTTTCTGTGGATAAGCATTATCGTTATTTACAAGTAAGTAAATGTTGTGTGCTGAAAAATCGTTTGAGGTAGCAGCCGAATACAGTATACAATTTATTTGCATGCTCTCTATTGATGATACGTGTATTTCGGTGAAAAAGACAGTTTGATACTCGTCATGTTGCATGTTTCATGTTCTGGCTCTAATGATAATAAAAGGAAACTGTACAACTGATATAGAAGCTGAGCAGTCTTCCTGGTGGCCAATAACTTAAGTTGTTTGTCATCATTTTCTGCATGTTCAAAGTATTGTTTCACGTATATCCTGCATCGGACCAGATTGCATTTGCCGGTGTAAGCTAAGACCAGTCTATTCTTTCTTTCAACTCGCGATGTCCAAAATCTTCTTCAACCAGCAATAATTTATTCTGCAGTTTTATTCACTAGCTATCTCTCAAATGCCTGGTCATTGGATTTTTTGACAAGATTCTATTTCAAGAAAAGGAATTCGATGGGAATATAAGAGAAGAGGGACCATCTGGAGAACTATTTCTCTTGGGAAAGGAAAAACCGATGTTAGGCTTTGGGAAGCAAGTTGAATAAAACTAATACCAATGTCCTTGATCTCAATAACACCCCGACATGATGTTACGGAATACCTCAAATAATCTGCATGACGGCCATTGATCCTCCGTATTAACTCCATGGACACACAAGCACCAAGGGGCGACACCACACTGCAACATTCTCTATCTTCATTGTCCGGCCCCTTTTTCACCATACTGAATTGGGCTGTTGCTTTTTCATAATACATGTATATACGGTACAAAGCAAATGACATACTCACACGTACAAAGCTTAGACGTTGCTTTTAGTTGGACCTCGTATGTACAGGTACATGTACGTACATGGACTTCGTATGTACAGGTACATGTACATGTACAAGTGGTGACATCTGTGATAGACCTTACACGACAACAGCACATTTTGACAGAGATCATCAACACCTACCAGAAATAATCACTTTTTCACACTGTCTTCAAACATTTGGTTGAAACACAACATCATTCAAATCCTTGGTGCTTGTGTCTCCATTGTCCAGTTCTGTGATAAACTGTCATTACAACTGTGCCCGCTATTTCCCCAGGAAGTAAATGTGCCAGACCAACACGAGTGTGCTCAGCTAAATGATTCGCCATCTACCGTAAGATGCTGTTAATTCATGTTCATACTTATGGACACGGGAGTGAGCTATGGATCTGTTTATGTCGAGTTAGCTTGCCTGCACAATCGGTCCTATACATGTATATGGACTTCAGCAGTATTCAATGATACGTGCAGCTGCAGCAACATAAGTAACAGGTCCATGGCACAGTCTCATATTTGGTTTTTTGAGTTCTTTGCAAACTATCATGGGATGTGTGGTCTTCACCTTTCTGTGCACACTATCCTATTGCACTGCCCTATTGATGATCAACCAACAACATGTGTTTGTGATTTGAAAACGGTTACAAGAAGTGAAGTCTTTCCTGTCTGATTTTTTAGGCACATAGTTTGCAACTATCCCAAACACATTCTGAGGACCGAAGAATTTTAAATGAAGTTGCCAAATTCTTATAGAGGTGCATTACACAGCATAGGCTACTCTGATTTGAAATCAGCAATGACATGAGTGTAAATACCATGACTTGAAATTGACAGGAGAACGATATCGGCTTGTGGGATTTGTTATGATAAAAGATGGTCATCAATACGGCACGTCAACCCAAGGTGGTGGGTTTTAGATACAGGTGCATGGTTGCCTTCCATTAACACACTGTTCAGTTCTTCATCATAATGCTTCCACTCACTTCTTGAGAGTCCATCAAAATGGCACTCAGCCTGGCTGGTTATAATGGGGTGGAACTCAAGGTTCGAGGGATCCAGATCAGGTTGCGTCCTGCTCAGAGGTGGAGGCATCATGATGTTGTGCATGACCTTTCATTGATTCCAGCTGCACTGACTTAGTAGATTAGTATCTTTAGACCTGAAATCGTCCCCACAACATCATTTGTGGGGTCCGTAAAGGTATAGATGAAGACTTGCTTCCTGGCTTCTTGGCTTGATCCTAGCATCACCTATTGCGTTGACTTCTTGGGTAATGTCAGGATAATTTCTCGCACCATTTTGTAAAGGAAGCTGACAAGCTGCACCGCTTTTCTTGCCGCCAGGTTTGCACTCTCTCTGCTTGGACTGTGCTTCTTTTATAAGCCTTGTCAGACTTCATGAATCTCTGAAGCTGTGACTATGATTTAGGAATGTGTTCTTGGTATTTGTGAACAAAACCACACAATGTTTGAACACGTATTGTGTACTATCTGGTGATGAGCTATTATCTTCATCAATTTGTGGAACTGAAGTTTCTAAGTACAGGGTACTCAGTGTGTGCGGGTCCAAGGAATGTGTCCCGTTAAAACGACGAAAGTGAAACACGGTAACAACAGTACAGCATTGAAATCTATTGGAATGCTGGTTTGGGGCTTAAACCTTGCTGCCTGTGGACACATTTCTTGGACCCACCAACTTCTATAGGTAGTCTTTTTTCGAAATTGGTGTTAAGTGTTCTTTTATAAAGTGTTTGTTTTTCTTGAGAATCTTAAAACATTTAATGGATACTCACATGATTAGTTGTAGCATTTGAAGATACATTGTATTCTCCATTGATTTCAACTCTGTTTTCATGTTTTTTACAGTTATCAGTAGTTTTCTCAAAACCAATGTTCCAAACCCGCAGCAATGTTGCTATCTTTGTTCCGCCACTTTCATTCGCAGCCCCCTCAGCCCCCTTCCTGGTGACCGCCATAACATGTACTTATTTGTGTGCGCAGACTAGTGCCTATGTTCAGAATGAACTGCTCGTGCTTTCTGTTGACATGGCTATTTTGTTACTTTCCTCAATGACAGTTCATTAAGATCGTTTCGAGTGCCTCTTCCAGCACAGCAGTAACAGTAGAAGTCAGTGAAATGTCCAAGTAGAAATACCCATTCTATACAGTTAGGGAAGTAAGACTTTTAGAGTTATTCTTCTGAAGGGATAAAATATATTCTAGATCAAACCCAGTTTAACCAACATTACCTCCCTTATTTGTTGTTGTCATTACTTGAATCCATAAGAGACAAGAGTTTATAGGTTTGGTTGCATGTGGGTCTTGTGTCATTCTTGATATGAAGAAGTTTAAAAGGATACAAATGTATTTAAAAAAACAAAACCAAAACCACTTCCTTTATCCTTGCCCTTGTTTCAAAACAGTGTCTTTTCCACTGTATTTTTCGGCTGTTACTATAGGCTACTACTGTTAGATATCTCAATAACGTGAATTTATTAATAAGTAATTTCCTTCATATCAAGGTGACAACATGTGATTTTTGACCAAGATGTCATCATGAAGATTTAACGGACTTCGCAGAAATTTTTGTCGTTACGCACTCTGTACCATTGCAATGAGGTGGGGCTATTGGAGTCAGTGGTACAGTCACATTCAATCAGCGATATCTATGTCACTGCAAATATTTTACATCTTTTCACTCTACCAAAGATTATAAATGTTTTACATGATAAAAAATTTCAATCCCTTTTCACAAAAAACCTTGTATTACCCTGGTGCTTCTCCGCTTTACATCCTGCATCTTGCCTGTCATTTTTTTAACTTTCCAATAACACAGCCATATAGAGTACTTTTTTTCGTTTTGTCTCTTCAATACAGATTTTAAGTCAACTATAAAGTACCCTCAGTTAATCTCTTTATATTTTTGTTCTAATTGCATGAAAAGAGCACTCACTATAGAAATGCCAATCCTGTTTCTTAGCACTAGCTCAAGCCAAACCTTCTGAAGGTTCAAACAAGAACAAAGCATTTGGTGGCTGGGGATGACTCTGGAGAAAAAGGAATTACTGCAGTATTTTCGTTTGTAGCCTAATTGGATAATGCATCAGCACATCTTCTTTATGAATATGCATGTTCTGATACAGGAGCTGATTTATTTGACGGCAGCTGAGATTCATAGAGCAGAAATCAAGTGATAAAGTCGTTGAATGATGAATGCTGTCAGGACTGTTACAGATAAACAAAATTATTCATTGATAAATTAAATACTATGAACAAAATATTGCTTCCTTCCTCATCTATCGTAGTTTCGGACTGATCGGCTCCAGTGATATGACGGTATGCTCTTCATTATTCCCTCAGTGTCCAAAACTTGTCAGGTTTTGAGTATCCCTGTATTCTAGTGCTAAGAAAGAGGGCCTAATGAAACCTTGAATGCACGCCTAGTTAATCTGATCACACCATTCTCACCATCTTGGTTGCAGTTTCCTCACCCCATACCTGAAATACGTCTTCCAGTTTTTCATGACACCTCACATTCTTCACAAGGGTCAGAAATAGAGCCCCGTGCACGTGGGGCAACATGTAAGTGTTTACATGTGGGAATATACATGTCACCCTAAACACGATAACCCTCTGGTACTGCTCATTGCAGATTGCTGGTGTATTGTTTGTTGTCTTTCGTGAAATTCAAAAGAACTGAAGTATCTGAAAGCAGAACTCATTTGTCATAAGTATGTCATCTTGACTAATCAAGGCCTCCGGTCACTCCGCCCTTCGAACTACGCGATAGTAGGAGTGACAGGAAGCCTTGGTTGGGCAAGATGAAGTATGTACAATGTATTTGAATAGGTTAATGCACAATATCTTCAGACAATCCAACCATCAGACAAAATCATATGATATCACAACTTTGTGATGCGACTCTGAATCGGTATGTGGCCTATTGGCGGACGTTTGGCTCGAGGGCCTATCATCTCCTAAGTCTACCACATTCCTCCCCTGAGATCCTTCATCCCTTACGACTTGCGTATTACATGTGATCAGACTCCCACTGTTCAGAGTCATCCATGCATTAGGAGAAGGATAGATACATGTCGTTGCAGCCAAGACGAGAGAGGAAAAACGCCTTCGCCGACAACCCAAATGTAGTAGACCGAACCGGGAATCGAACCCGGATCTCCTGCGTGCAAGGCAGGCGTTCTCCCATCTAGCCAAAAGTCCGGACGTTAGGCGCGAGGGCCTTACACCTACATGTAATTCTACCACAATATCATTGAAGTCTTCTGCCTTCTAAAGAACAAATCAACTCCATGAGCACTCACAACGGATTTGTCATCGGATGCGGACACGCAGGTTAACAACTTAGGTTTGACAAAGGGTTCGCGGTTCGCGACCGTCAAGCCTTTGTTCACCGGTATGCCCAGCGTGTAGTCCTATGTATTTGCAGCCTAAAGGATCCATCTGGTGCTCACCAGTCTATCTGGCCTGACGGCCATCTAGTCTGGTTCGAATCCACCACATTTCCCGTTTCTGAGGGGGTGAGAGCCTCAGCCAATCATCGGGGCGCGAAGGAAAATCGACGTGCCAATCAAAATCCATGTTACAAATTCGAGCGTGAAGAGCAAAGGAAGTGTCCAACGGTGATTTGTTTCGCGAGTCCTGATTGGTTCGGAGGCGGGGTCAAGTAGGGGTCAGGTTCATTAATAATTTATGCATTAACGGAAAAGATGACATGATTCGGACAAGGCTAGAGACGGAGTCGATAGCCTTGTTTGGACAAGATGAAAGGATCACGTTATCGTGCGTGGCCTAGGAAACAATCTAATACTTTTAGTTGAGTTTGATATGCAATTTGCAGTGAAAGGTACCAGAGGCAAACCTTATATGTTGATGTATAAAAGCAGTTGAAATCGTACAAAAGAAAAACATTGATACAACTATGTTAAATATAGAAAATATTGAGCAGGCTTTGCTTTCATTAAAGAATTTGTAAGAAGAGAAACGTCATTACTACGGTGGTATACGCCACTTACCAGGCAGGAAGAAAGTGGTGTAAAAATGTAGTTCAGACATTGGTTTCATATGATAGCCGTTGGGAATACTAGTAAATCAGAACCTACATATTTGGAGTTTCTATCATGTTTTCAACTGACGTGTTTCATTGTAGTTTCAGTAAAATTGGGCACGGCAAGTTTCGTGTGACTGTCCGAGTTGTTTATGCTTGATCACCATCAAAAGTGTTGCACAATAGAAAAGAATGAAACCAATTCTTAAAAATACCTTCTGTGCTGCATCCTGAAGATACATTAGAATTTGTTTCAAATATTTGACTAATAAACCATTTATGTCTCTCACAGCAATTATCAGTTCTCGTAACGTCAAGTGTGTTAAAAAGGGAATTCACTTGTATTAGAATCACCAAAAGAATCTGTAGTTCCATCTATGAAGAGTTTCTTGTTCCTGTCCATACAACTAACTAATACCTTTATTTTTTCCTGCATATTATTTCTTCCATCAGGGTAGTGCTTGGTATGTTTTTCGCCTCTTTTTGGTTAACCCCCCCCCCCAAAGAAAACTTACCCTACCCCCTACTTACCTGGATCCCGATCCCAGTGACTGTCGAGAGAATTCAAGGACTCCATCAGATTGCTGTCCTACGACATGAATTTTGGGTCACGTTTCGGCAGATTACCCGTTACCATTCTAAAGCAGTTCAAGTTGGTCGTCATGGGCATTTGGGGTGAAAGCAGTTAGGGCCTATATCAAAAAATATTGAGAAAAACCTGACAGTTGTGGAAATCAGCCTTTTGATGAAGAACGGCCATTATTCCTCAAACAAATAATATATAACTTACTGTCTAAAACACTGTATAAACATGAAGGTGTTTATTGTTGACCAAGTCCTTGCCATGTTATAAAGACCCATTAGTTTGCCTTTGAGGTGAAACCTGTTGAGCTAACCCAGGTACGTACCACAGGCACAATGATTTCATTGGCTGAGAGGCCTTTCTGTCGGCACCATGATTTTTTTCAAAACCAAGACCTCCGTATCATCGGTAGTCAATGTTAGCTAGAACACATTTCATAACATCTTGAGGTTATCAGGTTTCGTGGTGCTCGCTCTACTAAGTCACCAGTGACAAAGGAGAGCAAGCACCCATTGATAACCTAAGGATGATTCCATTCTTTGATGACATCTGTGGTCTGATCAGGGTCAAATGTCCTTGAATACCATCTCCAACCCTGGGGTCCCTTACCCCTATCTGTATTCCTGAATGTTAAGTTGCACGTTCATTTCTACCTCCAGTCTGTTCCACCAACGTCTCAGTCTGCCCCTAAACGTAGAGGCTCATCAAAATGGAAAGCATGGTCTTTTGACGAGGCACTCATCGGTGAATATTTTCAGTCATTATAACATTATTGGATTCTATTTGAAATCTGCCTGCCCTGTTATATTATATGAACCAGGTACACTTCATATTTCAATCTCAACGCTAGATTGGGAAATGCTTATAAGATGGGAAATTGTCCATGATTCTGAGGATCTCGTGGTAAAAGTGAAAGGTCCATCATGTTAATACTTCTCGTTGGGATCATCTGTACTCCCATGTCCTGTACCAAATATTCATAAATGCCTTATTTATTATTGACGTTACCAAGGCATTCCTAACGTTACCCAGTTCAGGAAGACTCCAATCAGGCCAGAAATATGAGGTATACCTGGTGCATGGTGTAGTTTTCTGATATTAGGCTTCGCTCTCAAACTCTAGGTTGATAGACGGTGTTTACTTGGGAGTCATAGAAAGTATTACTGCCACAGGGTCCCCTGAAAGATATATCAGTTAGGCTACCCGTGAAATTCAGTGTTATGTATTAGTGTCCAGTGTCGAGTGCACAGGCAAATGTCAATTGTCAGAGTGATGGTTTGTCAGTTTGATGTTTTGTGTCAAAGTGA
This sequence comes from Notospermus geniculatus, assembly GCA_002633025.1. Taxonomy (NCBI): domain Eukaryota; kingdom Metazoa; phylum Nemertea; class Pilidiophora; order Heteronemertea; family Lineidae; genus Notospermus; species Notospermus geniculatus. The sequence goes on from NMRB01000580.1 coordinate 146,141, forward strand.
AGACTAGAGCGATTCAACAATGTGCAGAAGCAATGGTCCCCATCGTGGATTAGATACAGGATGAACCTCATAGGTACAGCCTTATTTGACCACTCTTCGCTCAGCGAACAAGATTGTACACGGAAAAGCATTACCTATGCACCAGAGGGGAGTATTACGAAAATCTATCACCGAAACCACGTCAGAGTTGGCCTTAGACTTCCCTGATTGTGGTCATTGACTGTTGACAAAAATAGATAAAAGGTGACTGAACAGTTTATATGAAAAATGCGAAAATGCTTTTTATGACTTTTGAGTGTGGCACTTACGGTTTTTCACATTGCATCTCCTAGTGCAAAAAGGTAGTCAGTTATCAAGAGAAGCAAAACCATATTTGAACCATCTCCCTCCAGAATTCTATTGGTCTACAAGGTAGTTGACCAGGAACAAACACATCTGTTGAAAACTGACTACCTTTGCAACAACTTCTGCTGAATTAGGCATAGTTTTAATCTCGCTTGGATCACTCCTCTTTACTGTCAATTGCAAAAGATAGTAACTTTGTTGTCTTCATTCTTTCAATACCAGTCACTGCGTAATACATGTATACATGTATGTGATGAAATGAAGTGGAAAAAACCGTACTTGGGAGAAGTAAAACACTCTTAGAAGATAACGAAATCGACGACAGAACGACTGGTAATGAAGGAATGCATTTTTGTCCAACAAAAAAATTGACACACATTGCTGAATGTTCAAAGACATGTAAACCATGATGTATGTGTTTGAGATATGATTCAATCGCACATAATGTTCATTCACCTCCAAAAATCAGCTATAAGATAATCGCCACCTTCCTTTTTCAGCCTAGCAAAGCTTTAAAATATCCAGCAAATATATTCCCTCCATCTGAAATGCAGTTATTTTGTTTTCATCTTCATTGCATGCCACTTGTTTATGTTGCTGATTTCGTCAGACTTGGGTTAATATCCGGATTAGATGAACCGGTCTTTCTGTGTCCAACTTTATTCGCTATCCATCCATGCAACAGCGGAAGTTTCAACTCTATTGTCTTGTCTTTGTTATTACTTTGAATCAACATCTTTTCTTTTTTCTTACTTACATCTTTCAAGCATTGGTTTCTCGTCTCCGGATCTTTGACAAGTTCACCATTGCGTTTGATGCCGTTATATTTGTTGCCAGTTCATTACATTTGCTACAATACCGCTGATGAAAGCTATTTCCATGAGATTGTTCCAGCATCTTTTGTTCTTGCAAGTTTGAAACACCGTCTTGCTCTGTTTCCAATCTACCGTCATCTACTCTTCTCGACTTCCTTTGTTTGTGTAACCATTGTGATAAAAAGATACTTGGAATACGATGCAACTTCACTGCGTAATGTCAAAATCAAATCAACTTCTTCTCATACTACACATATACATTATACATCGTCCGTGTACTTCATGAGACTTAGTAAACTTAGTGTGACTTTCTCATTACATTTCACACATACGGTAGTGTGATAGGAAACATTTTACCTTTCCGCCACAAAACTGTAATTCTGCTATCCAATTTCACACACGTCACACATCAAAATACTAACTGTCATCCAAACAGATACATGTAGGCCTACAACAGGAAGCGTGTGGAGTCCTATACCACGTTGATGTAGTCGCTGCCTGTGGAGTGTATCTGAAAGCTTACAGTTAGCCTAAAGGCGGTGACAGACTAGCGCGTAAGCAACGCGTCGGAAAGCGTTCAACCAATCAGGGAGGCGGTAACACGAACCGAAACACCTACCGAAGAATCTGATTGGCAGAACGCCAGTCTGTCACCAAATGCATGGTAGGAGAACCCCCCATTCACACCTGAAGGAATTGCCAGAAAGTATGGCCAAGGCTCAACTAGGATTATAAGCTGGGTAGTCCTGAAAGATCGCAAAATGACACTCTTCGACACTTTATCAGCCAAGTCATCATAGCACACTCACTGGCTAATGTATCTCTGTGTAGTCACTTGGATTGCTCTCATTACAAAGTAGAAGAACATTGATATCAATACACTAAAACAAGAGCAATCTTCGTTAGATGTCCATCTATCAGTCTGTCTGTCATGTTACTGCACAGTGCACATCTTGTCGTGTAACGTTAGCCACGTAGGTAACACATCTATCTGTATGTTGTCCTCTACACCGGGATTTGTGTGGTTTTCAATGTTCTGATGAAGTAGTGATTGATATTTGTTAGATTTATTGTACAAAGTGTGACTGATGATATACAGATGTACATGTACCTTATCTTGCTGTGTCTTCCTCAAGAACTGACAACTTCATCTTCGTATTCTAAAGTACTTAATGCTTATCTGACTTCCCTATCGTATTGCTAGTTCAGATTAATGCTCGTGTCACAACAACATGATGATGTGTTTGAAAGCACATGAGTGATTTTCCTTACTTGTTGCCCATGATGGAAACTATCATGCATTCTAAGCAATTGCTCAGTGACATGCCACATAAACCTTCTGAATTTTTGGTTGATCTTGTGCTAAAATTGCATTTTGTGTACCCTACCCCATGCTGCATCGCATATTTTCGGGTCTGCATGCTTTAAATTTTGTTGTTTGAAATGACAAATTGCAAACTTCGGTCCAACATTTCAAACAATAATTTTTCATGTTTCTTGGCGCTGATTTCATTTCTGTTGAAGAAATGACTTATTTCATATAGATTTTGTTTGCTGACAGCTCGCAATCGCAAAGGATTAATTTCCATTCTGAATTGCTTCCCTAGGCTGGTGGTTGAGCATGAAATGATGCCATAGACCTTTTAGGACTGAAATATAAGGCTACAGGAGCAAGAGTGAAACTCTACAAGCATGCTACAAATCTACAAAGAATCTGCCAGTCTCGGATACCCAAAACTGGCAGATTTCTTAGTAGATAACTCGCATACGGCTTTCGAAGTTTCGCTAGTTTTAAACATCATTAAAAAGAAACGTCACCTCATGTCCCAAAAGCGTTCACTCAACAAAAGCCCATTTTTGATCGAAGGCCGCCGGGTATATTCTATTTCCTTGCTTCTTGCTAGGAACCAGAGAGGAGAGAGAGCAAGTTCACCCTCTTTGATACAATCAGTCCCACTCTTCAACGAAGGACGAGCTTCTCAAGTTTAGGAGAGAGCGTGGTGGGTATAGCCGTCAAGGTTTAGTGTTTAAGATTGAAGGCTTATTTTGTAAACTCTATTAACCTAGAGAACAATGGCCAAAGGACGAAATCAATGTAAGCCACGTATGTGTCAAGATCGCTTTGGCCAACGTTCTTCTCTGAATATAAAAGAACCGAAGTCAAATAGCCTACACATCTATTGTATCAAACAAATGATAAGTACCCCATTCAGACTTGAGTTCGTTTTTATGAACAATGGGTCTGGTCCATACATGGACAAATATAAGCAAGGACGTGCAGGGAAGGTCTTTGTTACACACTTTCTGCATTAGCGTAAAGTTCTCAAAAGCTACACCAGCTAATATATGTTTTTTTTCCTTTTCAGATGCAGTTGTTTACTGGAAAGTCCTGAGGGAGTCTAAAAAAACAAACTTCTGTTTAACCCGGACCCGCAAAGGCTCAGACTAAAGCCAAGGGTCCAAGGATGGAAGACGTGAACCCGCCGATCTTGCGAAGGTGGCAGTTACCTGTAGCCCAGATTATGGTATTCTAGACTTGTGGAGGCTTATGTGAGGGCATATTTGCCCTGTTCGTTAGAAACATTGAAGAGTGTTTTGGCCAGTATCCTACTTCATGACAATTTAGGGTATATGCCTGTTGTATTAGACCTAGATGAGTAGAAATGGTATTGTGAACTTCACTGTGCTGTACAAGGATTTCGAAGCAATGGAAGACTAGGTGTGGATCGTAAGAGAACTGAAAGATAACAGAAGTTTGTTTTCCACCAGGATGCAACTGCTTGACAATACTTCATTGGAGAAAATTGATTGTAAATTTTGGAATTGATGAGACAGTTATTAAGAGATAGATATTAATTTTTGTACATATTTGTTGGTGACATTTGTACATAATTGTTTGTGACTATTGTACATAGTCGTTCGTGACTATATTGTATATAGTTGTTTGTGATTATTGTACATAGCTGTTTGTGTTTGTACATACTGAGTTGTTTAGAGTATGTTGTATTTTTGACAATGGATGTGGTAATGATGTACATAGGAAGTAAAATCATGCATACAATAGAGCACAAATCAATTTTTCAGGAAGGGCGTTCCCACGACTATACAATGTAGATAGATAATGTACAAATCAAAATTTGTAACCAAAGCTCTGTTCAGAAGTATGTGATATATATATCATTTATAGATATACAGAAAATGGACGTTGAACAAGATAAACTTTTATTGTGTAAGAGGTGCCGATTTTATTGTGTGTTGCGATGTGGTCTTGTGTGGTATCTTCGTAACCAAAAATATCTATACTCATAAAGTGTACGACATACTTATTTGTATATTTAGATGATGGAATTTGTCACAAACATATAATTACTCATGGCTACTGTGCTCACTCTGTATTACTGTATATTGTCAAACATTATAGGCATACCACCGCCACCGCAGACCATCTCATCACTAGAATTAAAAAAATATCAAGAAAGTTGGCGGAGAGTGACTCCAAAACAAACCCTCGTAGAAGCCTGCTGTAAGGAACGTTATCCCCTCAGGCCAAAGCTACATCTGGTCTGATTTTCACGCGACAAAGTTATATTTCCACCACAAACTGATATTTGAATTAAAGTAACAGTTGATTCAAGATATACTACAAGAATAAATTAGACCAAAATTTGAATATAAGCGGTGTTAAAGAAAAATGCATATATTGACAAAAAACGGAACTTGGTTTTCAGTGATAATTTGCCGTTGACTTTAAGTCACCCTGTGGTTCTGCGACCTCCATCGTTCATCATGCAATAAAGTGTTAGAATACAGACCCCCAAACTCCCGTGTAACTCGATATCTGGCGTGCTTTTGTTGTCAACATCTTAAGCAATAGATTGTAGCCATGTAAACACGAGTTGTTGGTGCTAGGATGTGTCGCTGTAATTAAGGTGTGCCACTTAATGTCTATTCATAAGATACCGGTAATTATATCCTTTAATGTTAAATTCAGTGTAATTCGTTGATACCTTCATTCGTTACGTAATTCATTTAAAAACATAGCTTTGTTAAATATTTACCTATTGTTTTTTAGTATCCCATGTTAACCGTCCATTAGGGTGTATCGTGCGTGATATTCATCTTGGTTTGCTAGAAAACTATTAAATGTGACTATTTCCAGACACAGAGAGGATGAGTTGATTATGCGAAAGATGTAATCATTATTAAGATTAACTAATTAACAGGCTAATTAGAGGCCTTTGATAAACTCCTCATGCTGCAGTTAGATGCAGTGAGAAAAAATAGGCAAACGTTTACCATAGTGTTTAATAAAGGTAAAATATTATTAATTACGAGATTCATTCCCATCTAGTCGGAAATGGTGACACATATCAAATGAACAATGGCATTTCATAAGATCATAGGGATTATATGTGAAGGTCAAGAAAAGGCCTTCTGCAGAAAGTAACTGAGATGAGACAAAACATTTGTTAAGTCTCAGTCAAAAAGTGTGACATGTCCAGAGCTCAAAATGAATTCAGTATAAACGTGTCTCCGTGTAGTCTCCATTGATCGTATTGTGTTCTTAATGTGAGTTCAATGGCGTCTCAGTTACCAGCTCTTGATGTTGATATGACGTAAAATAATTAATTAGTAATTAATTACAGTGTGAATGAAGGCAATGAAGTATGTCATTCCTAGGACTGTTGCTTTCGAATGATCTGTTTTTGTTGACCAGGCACAAATCCGGGAGAAACCACTGCACTTGTTGAGTAGTAATGTCAGTCATTAACGCATGGTTGGCCCTGCCCTGTGGTGTGGTGACCCACTGTATGGGCATGTCATCGGCAATGGGGTACTGTCACGGACGACGTGTACACCTTCACCATGCTGAGAGGAAAGCTGTTAGGCTTCCTGTACATAGAAATGTACGCTATAGGAACACGCCGGTTAACAAAGGCTTCACAAAGGATTCGGGACCGTGAAGCCATTGTTAAACGGCGTGTTCGTATACCGTATGCTTCTCTGTACAGGAAGCCTTCGAAAGCTTCAAACTTGTAGGTCTTCAAGTTCTGAATTTGGTGATAAACTTTTTATAGGATATTGAAATGTGAAGGAAAGCTTATCATTCTCTGCTTGTCAAGAGTTGAGATCTCGGGATATCTCAAATTGGATAGGGCAGTTTTGTGTA
>NMRB01000580.1:155449-167893 GCA_002633025.1 Notospermus geniculatus
GCCAACTCAAGCGGCAGTTACTCAGTGGAACTCTGGTTCAACCTTGTTCCTGGATCGTACTCCCACGTTTTCCGACGACAAACGTTAGGGAAAAGCCGTTGTTGAGTGCAGGCTTGATCTGGGAACGAGGTTCGCTCTGATTCAGTGACGTCATGGATGACTTACGAAGGACATAAAGATACAATAGGTGGTACCGCTTCTCGCTCTGTTCGCAAATCAAGCTGAAAAGTTATTCTTCCAATCAAAGTTGTTTCGACGGGGGGACTCTAAAGATATACATGTACCATTTTTAAAAAATAAAATAGTTTTTTGACAAAAGGTTATGTCCCCCAAATACGTCGCTACATCACATGTGATAGTAGTTGAAATGCCTGAATAGGCCCTAACCATGTCTGTTGTTCGTTGCACCCGGGGTACCTCAGACTGTAAGGTATTTGTGTGCGTGTCAGTAACGTGAAAAACGTATGCTTTTGCAGTATGTTCATAGACGAGTTGCCATTGTCATATACTGAAGTCATGTGACTTATCTAAGTCTGTGTCCGTATGATTTATACTGTCGCTAGTTTTACACTAATAAAGTTGTACAGAAACAGATAAGTATTTTGTTTATACTTTGCATTCGCCATTCCTTTTCCTTGTTGTGTATTAGACATTATGACAATGTCCCCATTCTCCAGGGCCGTTTTAACCCAAGAGCTACATGTAGAAGATGCCGCCGGGAAATGTACGCGTCCACGATCACGTTCTGGGCAGCACGGCATCCAAAAATCTGAGGAGGCCTAACTGAGGTATCAGTCCTTATCTGATATGGTACACTATTAGACGTCGCTATATTGGAGTTCTTGACAAAAGCAAAGGCAAGTAAATGTACGATAACTCGTCGATTTCCATGGCAACCCGTAGCCTAATCTGATTGACGAACCAAATCATTGATTTTTTCCGATACACCCGTTCATTCAAATGTACAGGCACGTGAGCATTCATCGCGAAGTTCTCTACCATTCATGTCTTCCTACCGCCATCTTTAGCTGTGAAATCGATAGCCATCAAGGCATGTTGTATTCGGGCTCCTGATTGGCTAATGTAATCCCAGCCATCGAATCGACGGCGCCATCGTCTCCCGGTAAATCACCGTTCTCTCACGTTCACCTTATTGAGGCCATCGTGGTCGGGTTAGGATTACCATATTCTGTCTTCCTAGTGGAGAAGACCTACTCCGATATCTACCGATATCAAGAGAGTGGATGTATGTGGAGGAAGCATTCATCGATTCGCCGTTTCCTACGCTAGCGATAGCATAAAACCACTGCAGCAGCAAAAAGGCTTTGCGAACGATTCTTTCCGAGGATACTGCTTAATGGCGGGAGATGAGTTGTTCATGTCCGTACGCCTCTGCTGAGAGGTCAATGAAGACTGTCCACAAATCGGCCAGATTAGTCTTCAAAGTCACAAAAAGTGTGAACACTGTGGACCAACCAAGTTTTGACTATTTGGAGTACTGGATCGTGAAGAACGGCTCAAGTGGGGCAAAATCCGAGTAAGATTTGGACGATTTATCGAACAATCAGGGATACGATTTGGCGTTTTTTGACAGTCATTTTGAAGTATTACGTGTGTGTGCTGTTTCTACTCGTAAGACCCGGTTTATCAGGCTTTTATACAGGAGCCGCAGATGGGAAGGTGAGTGTATCATATTTTAAACAGTCGATCCAATACAATCAAACCGGTTGTGTCACTCTTCGCAAAGATCGTTCAAAAACCGGTCCATTCCAGTTGGCGTGTGCGGGGCTGCTATTTTCAAACGCATGGCGCTAGGTTTGAATTATCATAATCAGGGAGTATCACGTGGCCGGCCAGACGAGGGAGGGAACCTCCTAGTTTTGTTGTGAAAACGTTGATGACAATGCTGGGTTGTTGTTGCTGGCATTGTGGACGGTCCTCAGGCAAATGGGGGTTAGGCCTACCTGTATTTTGCACCGTAGGTCAACATGCCTTGACAAGCAAGAATCAGTTTCAACCGAAAAAACAATGTGTTAGAACTAATTTAAGCCTTTCTCATGTCGGTGATTATTTCAACTCAGATGACGTCAGCGACTAGGCCTACCTCCCAGCCAGAGATAAGCCCATCCTGGGAGATGTCATTTCCATAATGTATACAATAGGCCTAACCAACAAAAAGTGTTTCTCTTTATCGTCATTATTCCCACATATGCCTAATCCCCGTCTTGTAATCTGCACGTTGCCTGGGGCTTGCATAATGTCTGTCATGACCTGCGACCGAAAATTAAGTACATGTAGGCTAGTCGCATGAATTTATTACCGCGAACTTGAACAAGAGGATTTCCAGCTTGGTGCCCAAGTCCATGCTATAGAGGCCTTGCAATGACGTCATCCTGGCGGCCATGCTGAGGGGCAAGTGGGCAGAGGTGTGAGCTGACCGTGACGTGGCCTGCGTGAAGTGCGCGACGCCAGTGTATGACGTAACGTCATTGGGACATTTCGCTGCGCCTCTGCAGCATGTGCCTCCCAGCATGGCGGCTTGTGACGTCATTTGCAAGGCCTCTATTANAGGATTTCCAACTTGATGCCCAAGTCCATTCGGGCTATAGAATTACTGAACGTATTGAAATCAGGGATGAGGGTGGCCCATGCCGTAGGGTCCTGGGTAATTCAAAGAACCTAGGGCGAGGCCTCACGTACGTCTCCTTGATCATGCATCTGGCATTTCAACTAGCAGGAAACATCGGAATTAATTGTGCAATTTGTCAAATTGTGCAAGTTGTCAGTGACGTTCCGCGGCACATTTTGTCATTTTCCACATGAATGGTTTTATCTTCCACCCCAACAGCCAGATCGTACAGCCAATGACATTTCTCATCAAGCGAGAACTCGATTGTGACGTCATTGGTACGACACACCGAGGCTTTGATGACTAGATTAAATTGGTTTCATTAGCTGTAGAATTTGTTCCTTCAGATGTTATTGGGCAGGTATGGGGGAGCCAGGGAAGGAGAGAGAGAGGCCATATTGAAATATACTGACAAGATAACAAGAGAACAACAGTTCGCAGGCGCGGACCCGGGATTTTTGGCAGATGGGGGTCAGGGCCGCCGAGGGCGGTCGTTGCCGGCGGGTGCCAAAGATGCCCACGCCCAGAAAATTTTCAAATCTAGAAGGCCGTGACGCGATTTCCTGTCATCTCAGTATCAAAACAGAAGCTTTATTTTTGCGGGTTTTTTTTTGCTTACTGTCCCAAGTTATTGAAAAAAAAACAATTGGTGATGGCGAGCAGGGGGGTCACGACCCCCAAAACCCCACTCTGGATCCGCGCCTGGTTCGCTGTTCGGTGTCTGTGATACAGGTAGTTGAAATTGCAAATTTGATCCTTACATGTAGGCCTAATCGATATTGTGAGATCAGGCAGTTCAGTGCATGTCATCATCATTCAGCTGCTTCATCGATGGCTGTGGTGAATGCCCCTCCCCTCCAAAATACACCCTCCTCGCTTGACCAATATTGACTCAGTTCTGCCAATATCCTACCAATCCGTGATCGAGCGCACGTCGCGTTTCGAGAGACGGAAATTCCAATACCGTCGGCAGGGTGGACTCAAGGGCATATGACGTCAATGATACAAGGTGAACTCAAGGACGAATGACGTCAACGATGCCACACTATCTGTAATTGAAGAGAATTCAGAGAGGTGTAAAAGTGAGGAGTGGTTTCCCAACCATCTCCATCAGTATCGAACTCTATTCAGACCGAATATCTAGATTTCAAGATAGATCTTTGCACAGGTGCTTCTTCACGGTTCTATTCGAGCGAGCAGTAACTGGCCTTGTTTTTCAACGCATACTCAGCGATGGGTGTTCACCGTGAAAAAACCAGTCGAACGGTAGCAAGAGCAAGCGCGAAGGAATGTTTGTGTTCCTCTGCATCGTTTGTGCTGGGCGTAAAGCAATGATTGTGGCTTTTTAATTGCTGCTTAGTCGATGAGACAATACAGTACCTTTAAGCAGACGAAAGAAAATGCAAATGCAGCACGTAATACAAACACGGTCGCCCTTGCATTGACATTGTCTTGTTTACCCTGTCATCTGATCTGTCTACGAATTGAATCTCGTGAGTTGATCTCATCTCGATCAGATTATAAACAGTCCAATCTATATAATCAATGGGAATTCGATATGGTACTATGAATATCTATGCTAGCGTAAATCACAGATGTACATTGCTATTTTAACAACCAATTCTGTACCTGAAAACAGAAATGACTGACTCTTCAGCTATTACCAGTATTGGATCGACATACGGTAGTTCCACATCAATGACGTCGGTAGAGTAACTTGAACCTCAAGCACCTTCTGAACTGGTCACGCCTGCTATCACACACTAATTCCATCTGATTGGCTGTTATGGCTGACACTTTCATAGCGTGACAATACAATGCCTGTCTAGTCGATTGGAACCTACCACAAAATGTGAAATTGACGCCATGCGGGCATGACAAAAGGCCTGCTGGTCAACATCAATGTCATGGCCGACTTAGCACAACATGGGTTTAGCACGTCACGAATATTGTTCAAACTGTGGATGCCTGGGCGCTAAATTTCGCATAGATATCGGTAGTCGATGAACAACCGCGGTTATGAACCAACATCCCCTGGCTCTCTCCGGACCAATGCATTGATTTTGTGAGCAACTAGATGTTCAATATCATCGTCGAAATGTTGTATCGGGTGTCATTCCCAATACGGCAAAGGAAGCTGGACTGCATCCTATGGAATGTTCACGTTGTTGCAGACCTGTCTGTTTAGTTTGAGCTAATGATAATGGTATGAGCGATGCTTCGTCGCTCTGTTCTATTGCGAGCGAGAAATATTGGTAAAAGTGTCATATTGGTGGAGACATGGCCTGGCAGGTTCCTAGACAATCTAGACAATCTTTCTGACTATCATGAGAGCCGTACTTACCATAGGACCTTCATTTAGGCCTATGCTCACAATGGGATGTATTTACAATAGGACGACATCTACGAGAATACATGCACTATAGCATATTCAAATATAAATGAAAAGAAGTGTGTGTTTTGAAGAAAAAAAACGCATTTTGTCAATATTAAAATAACCTACTGGCTGTCTGAATTTGAATATTGGCCATTTTCTGTGCTAGAGTGACTTCAAAGTACAGGTACTCTGGTGTCATTCTTTCTTAGTGGATGTGGTGTACTTGCGCCGCGTGAGGTCGTGGCTCCCTGATGAATGAAATACAGATACATGTATAATGTAACACTGGCTGTTGTGTGGACACTAAATCTGGACTTGCGTCCTGAATGGTGAGGACAGCGTTCGAACGCTAATCAAGAGTTTTCATAAACACCATCACATGTAACAGGCAATGAACCACGCTAGCTACAGCAACGTCTCATCAACAACGTACCCATTGGCAGTGTTAGCAATTCAGTTACCATGACAACCCAGTTGAATGTTGCAAAATAAGACACGGCTGTAACTTTGTCCTGTTTGCCGAAGCTGTAGATGTTTGGTATTTTGTAATATTGGTTTCAACGAGAGGGACATCCCTTGACAGGCTCTTTGTACGATGGAGTCCTTTGTTCAAAGGCCAACTTGCACGCCGTAAAACCTGAATGCTATTGGTCGCCTCGTGTTGAGGCTAAGAAGCTGCTGACACATCTCTAAAGTATTGCCTCCAACAGAGGAATATTGAATGATTAGGTTGGAACTGCCAGAACGAAACTCGCGTTCCGACTACCAAATTACCAGCAGAAGACAAAATCGTCCCCTTGGCTTCAGCTGCACATCGGGTACATCCGATAACAGCTTCTGGGTCTATCGGAGGCCAAAACGAAAACTAATGATGGAAAAGGCGCAAATTACATGTAGGCACCCCCCGGGAACCGTATCTCATTAAAAATCTCGTTAGCACAGATCGATGTGGTTTTGCAAGCCAGGGGGCTGATTAAATATTTGTGACAATCTGCTGGTTAGCGATTGTTGGTCGCTGGAAGCCTATAAGACGTGACATGAGCGAAACAACAGGACATCCGGACCCGATCATTTGAGTTCCGGCGTTTCTTCATAGAAAAGTAGAGACGAAGAAGTGCTTTCTTAATTAGCAGCATAAACGGGCGTGATTTCGCTTTGAACAAATAGGCAACTTGACACCATGGACAAGATGTCATTACATAGACTCATTTGAACTTCCTTAAACATGATTTTTCTCATCATATCAGTTTCTATTTGTGTGTGTATTTGATTTTTCCGTCAGGATCGAAGCCATAGCATTATTGGCCCTGGTAAGTACGGAAGAGGCCATCTCAAGCTACTCGATCATGTTCCTCATTTGGATGGGGTCTTTTACTTGCCCACAAGGCACCACGGCTTATAAGCCGTGGTGCCTTGTGGGCAAGTAAAAGACCCCATCCAAATGAGGAACAGTCCCATTCGACGGACTGAAGAGCCAGGGATGATTAATCCCGTCTGGCCCGGGATTCGAACCCGGGACCTACCGATTGCTAAGTGGACGTGACAACCACTACTCAGTTGAGAAGATTGTTGCTCTTGAGCACCACTTGTTTCGGTAACTAGCGTTTTCATCACAAAATCGAAACGACGAGTTGACCATGTAACATCAGCTTGTGGGTTAATTGTATTATGACTTAAATAGGAAAACCAAACTATGTATCATCTGTGGAATGTTTTACAGGTACCGAACAAAAACTATTTTTATCACAACGATAGTCTAACATGTCTAATCTGTTTCTTGATTCTTTATTTAAAGAAAAACAGCCACCGTCTGGTTGCTGAGGCTGAGCAGTACATGTACCAGACAGTTCGGTTATTGTTGTAGCAGGAACGGGAAGAATTTATACTCAGTAACGTCAACCGTAAATTACACAGGAAGGTCATTATTTTTGCCCGCCATTAAATCTTAACCACCGTTCATCTTTCAGTCTCGATATGTGTCCGGTTGGACAGACCTACGAGAAAGATGAAGGCCTGCTGAGACAATGTCCTTCTCCTGCTGTCTCTGCAGAGGTCCAGAGCATCACACTCGAGGCATGCGACAAAACAAGTCAGGACAGCTCCTCAAGTGAGGGGACACGAGACTCCAGGGAATCCATCAAACTCCAACGTCGTCTCGGGTTGCAGAATGGGATTGGAATCATTGTCGGTGTCATAGTCGGCAGCGGAATCTTCGTGAGCCCCCGTGGTGTCTTGCAGCAATGCGGATCAATTGGACTGTCTCTTGTTGTTTGGGCGAGCTGCGGTCTTATCGCTTTGCTCGGCGGTCATTGCTATGCCGAGCTGGGCACATCTATACCGACATCAGGTGGCCCGTATTCCTATATCCTGGTAGCGTTTGGGCGTCTGCCAGCGTTTCTGATACTGTGGGTGACCGTCTTGATCCGCATTCCGGCTGGGAACGCCATTATGGCCTTGACCTTCGCCAACTACGCCCTCTATCCGATCTTCCCGGACTGTGAACCACCGAATGCTGCTAAACGGATTCTGGCCGCAGTTTCTGTATGTAAGTATTCCTTCGTCTGTTCGACCATTTGGNTTTTCAAATTCAACAACCGTGCGGTCGACAATATCGGTCAAGGTTATGACCTTTCCTGTCTTAGGATCAATGACCTGGGTATCTGATTCAACTGACATTTTCTTGATGGCCTTAAGACCTTGTAGTCTTGACTGGTAAATCATACTGCGTTCGAAGTCTGCTTCAGTTCCCTCTGTGTAGGTTTGATGGGAGGCCATGATGATTCCAACAGCCACGGCCTCTTTGAATGAGACATCTCGTCCTGTACTGTGATCGATGACGACGCCAGTGACTGGGTGCACAACGCGCTGATAAAGTGCCTCCTTAAACGATATTCGTTCACCAGAGCTGGGATCTTTCACTGTGACTCGGTCTTGATCAATGACACCGAGATCGATGGACTGTAGCAGCGTCATCTTACGGCCACCCTTGGGATCAACGAATTTGTAGCGGTACGGATCCCAACATTCTTCAACAAGCTGCTTCAAGAACATTGGCATTACAGCCGGAGCTGCGACAACTTTTAGCCAGCCTGCCTTGACAGCTTCTTCAAAGCTCACCACTTCACCTGTTTGAGCTTTCGTGACTTGCCCAGTCCTTTTATCAATGAACCCACGCTCGGAGGCTTCTTCAATCGTCAAAACCTCACCCGTGTGCGTGTCCTTGACCTTCATGAGTTTGGTGTCAAGGATGTTTCTCTCGACAGCTTCTTCATAGGCAACTTTTCTGAACGTAGTCGGGTCGTAGAACAGGCCTGTCGTTTCATCATGGATGCCCTGTTCTAGTAATTCCAATATGGTAGGACGGAGGGAATCGCAGACTATGCCAGATTTTATGGCATCAGAAACGTTCATGTGGTATCCGCTTGTAGTGTCGACTATTTCTCCTGTGTGAACATCGACCACACCTCTCTTAATTGCCTCTTTCAAAGTAAGAGACTCCTTGGTGGCAGGACTTCTGACTTCTGTCCTTGCAGTATCTATATAACCCCTCTCAATTGCTTCTTCCAATGTACACTCCTCACCAGTAGCCTCATCAACGAACTTTGCTTTCTGAAGGTCGTACTTCCCCAGATCGACTGCATCAACAAGTGACACAGGTCTCTGCTTTTTCCTACTTGGTAACAAAGTTGCTGGAAAAATAGCTAAGCCTTTCTCCATGCCTTCATTGAAGGACATTGTCTTTCCTGTGCTAGGGTCTACGATACTTCCAGAATTAGGATCAATGAGTCCTTTTTCGACTGCGTCAGCGAATGTCATAACATTCCTGGATTTAGCATCTCTTATGAGAAGTGTGCTGACGTCAACGTCATCAAAAGAAACCACCTGTAATGCAAGCTGGTTGAGAGAAATATCAAAATTGACAGAGTCCATTACCAAACAAGGAGGTATGGAGGAGAAAGAATGGCAAAAATCTGAAAAATATTCATCACCAGGACAAGTTAAGCTACCACTAAAAAGCTGGAATGAATGGGGAGAGATTAAATGACCTACCTTGTCAGCTGGTTTACCACGTTTACTTATTTCTGGAATAGACTCTTCCCTCTGTGCCTCGACTTTGATGATTCCCTCTTCGACAGCTTTCTGGATGGGTATTTTGCGACCGGCAGCATCGGCAACCATTCCACTAGGACTGATGTGATATCCAGGCTCTGTTTTGTAGACCGTTGCTTCCTGAGTCGTAACCCCTGGGAGATCAGACGGACGACGTGCACGCAGGTATCCCTTGGCTAATGCTTCGTCCTGAGACATTTTCTGACCAGTGACAGGATGTGTGAATTCACCTGTCACCTCATTCAGCAGTCCACGTGCAATGGCTTCGTCGACAGACATCGGTTTGCTCAGATCTGAGAGTTGCAGTTTTCCAGAACGTACGGCTTCATCGAGTGTCATTCTATCGCCAGTCTTGGGATCCACGAATTCCTTCGTCTTCATGTCGTACAGCCCGTCCTTCAAAGCTACGCTGAACTGAATTCCTTCCTCCTCGCCCATGGATTTCAGAAGTCCCTTCAAGATGGCAGTATCGATACTCATGCTTTCACCAGTGACAGGGTTCGTGAATTCACTGGTGTCAGGGTTGATCAGTCCACGTACAGCAGCTTCCTCAACACTCATACTCTGACCATTCTCTGTCAGTGTCACCTTTCCGCGTCTGATTGCATCTTCAAGTGTCAGTTTCTTCTTTGTTTTTGGATCAGTGAATGTATCAGTGTCAGCATCGTACAGCCCGCGTTCAACAGCTTCGTCGAATGGAATGCCGTCCTTGGCTGACACCTTCAGGAAGCCTTCCATGAGAGCCTCACTAACTAGCATCTCTTCCCCAGTCTGTGGATTGATGAAGACACGGCCATCCTTGTCCAACAACCCTCTTGCTTCAGCTTCCTCCATACTCATAGTATGGCCTGGTTCAGTGAGTCGCAGTTTGCCCTGTAGTACAGCTTCCTCAAGAGGCATGGTTCGTCCGGTGACTGGATCCCGAAATTGGTGTTTCTTGAGGTCAAGTAGGCCCTTTGCTAGAGCTTCATCGAAGGACACACTGCCTTCCTCGGGTTTGGGTTTCAACAAGCCTCTCATCACTGCTTCTTCCAAGGTCATGGAGTCACTGGTCACAGGGTCAGTATATTGGTTTTGGCTCAGATCGAGTAAGCCTCTTGCAATGGCTTCTTCTGGATGCATAGCAACCCCAGGTTGAGTCAGACGGACTTTACCAAATTTCACAGCATCTTCCAACTTCATCCTCTTCTTTGTTTTGGGGTCCACGTATTCACCTGTTTTGGGATCGATGAGGCCTTGTTCAAGGGCAGTTTCAAATGTGACACTTGACTTTTCTGGCTTGGCCTGAATGTATCCTTTCATGAGTGCTTCGTCAAGTGAAATTACTTCTTCAGTGTCCGGGTGTGTGAACAGGTCAGTTTCTCTGTCAATGAGTCCTCTGGCCTGCGCCTCTTCTGCAGTCATTGCTTTTCCACTTTCAGTCATCTTGACCAGACCTTTCTCAGCAGCCTCAGACAGATTCATCTGTTCTCCAGTCTTCGGATCAGTGAAGATGCCAAACACAGGATCCAACAAGCCCTTGGCCACAGCCTCTTCAATTACCATGGGCTGCTCTTGTGCAGATGGCTTCAACAGGCCACGCCTCTCAGCTTCAGCAGACGGCATTTTGTCACCGGTCTGTGGATCAACGAAGACGTCATTCCGTTTATCCAACAGGCCAATGACTTCAGCTTCTTCTCGCGACAGTGCCTGACCCTGGTCTGACAGTTTCAGTTTGCCAGATGCCAGGGCATCTTCAATTGGGATGACCTTGCCTGTTGTCGGATCCCTGAAGGTCTTGCGATCAGCATCAATAAGGTCTCTGTTCAGGGCAACATTGAATGACATTGTGCCTTCCTGTTCAACGGGTTGGAGAAGTCCACACTGGATAGCTTCATCTGTCGGTAGGGAACGACCAGTTCTTGGGTCAATGAAAGTCTGAGATGACTCATCCAGATATCCAAGCCTCTTGGCTTCAGCAACAGACATGGGGCGAGGTTTCACAATGCGTTCCTCCTGGAGTAAACCTCGTTCCATTGCTTCGGCCACGGACATCTTTTCTCCACTCACTGGGTGAGTGAATTCGTTGGTAGGAGAATCAACAAGGCCTCTTGCAACAGCTTCAGTGACAGTGATGGGTTTGTCAGCATCTGACAGGACGAGTTTTCCACCTTTCACTGCCTCTTCAACAGTCATTCTGTCTCCTGTAGTTGGATCAACAAATTCATTGGTACTTGGATCATAAAAGCCTTTATGCAATGCTTGGCTGAAAGTTATGGCATGTTCAGCAGGTTTGGGCTTCAAATGTCCTTTCAAGATTGCTTCGTCTATGTCCATGGTTTCGTGGGTGACAGGGTTGGAGAATTTTCCAGTCTTGGGGTCGATGAATCCACGAACCTGCGCTTCCTCTACACCCATCGCTTTGTCAATATCAGTGAGCGCTATTGTTCCAGCTTTGATAGCATCAGTTAACTTCATTGTTTGCCCAGTAGTTGGGTCCATGACTGCACCAGTTTGTGGATCGTAGAGTCCCTTTTCTATTGCCTCCTGTAGTGTCATGGCGTTTTCATCCAGTGCTTTTATGTGTCCCTTCATGAGAGCCTCTTCTAGGAGCATCTCCTTGCCCTTGACCGGATCAAAGAAGACCTTTCCTGACTTATCGAGGAGGCCCCTGGCCTGTGCTTCCTCCACACACATGCCTTCTCCCTTCTCCGACAGGGTCACCTTACCACTCAGGATGGCATCTTCAATAGCCATGGTCTTGCCTGTAGACTTGTCAAAGAACTTGCCGTTTTCCATATCAATGAGTCCCCTCTCCAGTGCTTCCTCAAAGTCGATGCTTTTTGCGCTTGCCTTGGGTCTTAGGAACCCTCTCATGACTGCTTCCTCCAATGGCATTGTCTGATTCGTGACAGGATCTGTGAATATGTTCTTGTTGATGTCAAGGAGGCCTCTGGCAATCGCTTCCTCAGGTGCCATGGCCAATCCTGGCTGTGTAAGCCGAAGCTTCCCAGCCTTGACTGCCTCTTTTATTGGCATGACTTCTCCCGTAACAGGATCTTTGAAGGTGTCTTTCTTTATGTCCACCAACCCTTTTGCTAGGGCACTCTCAAACGTTGCACTTCTTCTCTCTGGGGTGACCTCCAAATGACCCTTCATTATAGCTTCATCGACTGACATCTCCTGCTTGGTGTCTGGATGGACGAAGGTACCCTTGGCTACATCAAGGAGGCCTCTAGCCTGGGCTTCTTCACCTGACAATGGTTTGCCTGGTTCAGCTGCTTGAAGTTTACCCTGCTTTATTGCTTCGTCAATTGGCATCGTCTTCTTGGTTTTAGGATCACGGTAC
>NMRB01000580.1:168203-185558 GCA_002633025.1 Notospermus geniculatus
ATGCTTGGCTGAAAGTTATGGCATGTTCGGCAGGTTTGGGCTTCAGATGTCCTTTCAAGATTGCTTCGTCGATGTCCATGGTTTCGTGGGTGACAGGGTTGGAGAATTTTCCAGTCTTGGGATCGATGAACCCACGAACCTGTGCTTCCTCTACACCCATCGCTTTGTCAATATCGGTGAGCGCTATTGTTCCAGCTTTGATAGCGTCAGTTAACTTCATTGTTTGCCCAGTTGTTGGGTCCATGACTGCTCCAGTTTGTGGATCGTAGAGTCCCTTTTCTATTGCCTCCTGTAGTGTCATGGCATTTTCATCCAGTGCTTTTATGTGTCCCTTCATGAGAGCCTCTTCTAGGAGCATCTCCTTGCCCTTTACCGGATCAAAGAAGACCTTTCCTGACTTATCGAGGAGGCCCCTGGCCTGTGCTTCCTCCACACACATGCCTTCTCCCTTCTCTGACAGGGTCACCTTACCACTCAGGATGGCATCTTCAATAGCCATGGTCTTGCCTGTAGACTTGTCAAAGAACTTGCCATTTTCCATGTCAATGAGTCCCCTCTCCAATGCTTCCTCGAAGTCGATGCTTTTTGCACTTGCCTTAGGTCTTAGGAATCCTCTCATGACTGCTTCCTCCAACGGCATTGTCTGATTCGTGACTGGATCCGTGAACTGATTCTTGTTGATGTCCAGGAGGCCTCTGGCAATCGCTTCCTCAGGTGCCATGGCCAATCCTGGCTGTGTAAGCCGAAGCTTCCCAGCCTTGACTGCCTCTTTTATTGGCATGACTTCACCCGTAACAGGATCTTTGAAGGTGTCTTTCTTTATGTCCACCAACCCTTTTGCCAGGGCACTCTCAAAGGTTGCACTTCTTCTCTCTGGGGTGACCTCCAAATGACCCTTCATTATAGCTTCATCGACTGACATCTCCTGTTTGGTGTCTGGATGGACAAAGGTACCCTTGGCTACGTTGAGGAGGCCTCTAGCCTGGGCTTCTTCACCTGACAATGGTTTGCCTGATTCAGCTGCTTGAAGTTTACCCTGCTTTATCGCTTCGTCAATTGGCATCGTCTTCTTGGTTTTAGGATCACGGTACAGCCCCTCCTTGGCATCAATCAGGCCCATTGAAATGGCTTCGTCGAACGTGAATCCTTTTACATCTTTAGGTTTCAGAAGTCCAGCCTTCTCAGCGTCTTCAATTTTTATTTTCTTGCCAGTTCTGGGGTTGACAAACGTACCTGCTGCTTCGTCAAGGAGACCGATAACTGAGGCTTCAGCTCTTGAGAGAGGTTGTCCAGGTTCAGTGAACTTCAGTTTACCCATGTTGACAGCATCTTGGAGTGGGATCGCATGTCCAGTGATGGGGTCAGTGAAAGTCTTCTTGTCCATGTCGATCAACCCACGTTTTAGAGCAGCATTGAAAGTGATGGCACCATCTGTTGGTGGCTGCAACAAACCTCTCTGGACAGCATCGCCGACGCTCATGGTCTCACCTGTGTGGGGATCGGTGAATTCACCTTTCTCTGAATCGACCCAACCCTCTTTGATAGCTTGCGTGACAGTCATTGGTCCACTTGGTCGCCCTGTATCCATTTCCTCATCAGTTGACTCGCCAATGTCAAGAACATAGTGATCAACAGGTTGGTCCATCATTCCTGGGAGGTGCTTCAGCTTCTTGGCTTTGATTTTGCCTTCTGAAATAGCATCTTCAATGCCCATCTTTTCACCAGTAACAGCATCAATGAACTTCCCAGCTCTGAGATCAATAAGACCCTTTTTCACTGCATCCCTGATTGGCAGCTTCTGCCCTGTGGATGAATCTACAACCGACTTGACGTCATACCCGGTGATATCTTGGGTGGCGCATTCCACAGTGACTTTTCCATCTTCAGACAATGCCACCAAGGTGGCATTCAGCAGGCCCTTGTCAATGGCTTCTTGTATGGTGACTTCATTACCACTTGCCGGGTCAACGAATGTCCCCTGATCAAGATTGAAACACTCGGCTAAAGCGGCTATCGGGACCTCTGTGCCAGTTCTCAGATCATTTACACAGTGGATAATGAGGCTCTTTTCACCGGGGGCCAGTTCAACATCACGCATGGAGGGCAGTCCTGTTCGATCAATCAGGCCCCTGTCTGCAGCCTCAGCTAAGGATATAGCCTGGCCAGTTTTCGGATCGATGTATTCTCCTGTCTTGAGATCAATTATTCCTCTTGCTATCGCCTCAGCAGGACTCAGAGGTTCACCTGTGTGTGGATCGGTAACCTTCTGGATTTCTTTGACGGTCTTGATCGGTTTGCCTGTCTTGTCAACAAAACCTTGGTTGATGGCCTCCTGGATTGGCATTGCTTGACCAGAGCTTGGATCAATGTAAAGACCTCTTTCGACATCAATGACACCCCTTGCAACAGCTTCCTCAGTACTGATGGTCTCCCCGGTCCTTGGGTCTTTCACTGCCTTGATTTCAGAGAGCGTTTTGATGGGTGCTTCGACCTTCTGAACGAGACCTTTCATGACAGCTTCCCTCAAGGGAATCGACTTCCCAGTGGTCGGATCATTGTACGTGCCTTTCTTGAGATCAACGATACCTCTGGCCACGGCCTCTTCAGGAGTGATGGCTTCACCAGTTCTGGGGTCTGTTACCTCTTTCAGGTCCCTTGTATCGCGCACAGGTTCCTCAGCTTTGTCCAACAACCCCTTTTCTACAGCCTCCTCTATTGTTATAGACTGCCCAGAGGTAGGGTCTATGTATTTCCCAGTGTCCAGGTCGATGATACCCTTTTCTATGGCTTCAGCTGGACTGAGGTATTCCCCAGTCCGAGGATCTTTAACTTGTCTTATATCAACAGCTGACTTGATTGGTGCAACCTCCTCCACAACTAGACCTTTAGATATTGCTTCATCTATTGAAATGGATTGACCGGAAAGTGGATCGATGTAGCGTCCATGTTTGATGTCGATAATGCCCTTTGCTGCAGCTTCAGCAGGTGTGAGCGCTTGACCAGTTTTGGGGTCGCGGACTTCCTTGATATCAGAGAGAGTTCTCTGCGGTTTTTCTGCTTTGTCCACAAGGCCTTTCCTCACGGCTTCCTGCATTGAGATATGCTGACCAGTGACTGGATCTCTGTAAGTTCCCTTCTCCAGGTTGATAAGCCCTCTAGCGACTGCCTCTTGAGGAGTGAGGATCTCCCCAGTCTTCAGGTCTCGAACAGCCCTGATATCATCTGGTGTCTTGACATCAGCATCAACTTCATGCACAAGACCTTGATTCACTGCATCCTGGATTGAGATTCCCTCCCCTGTGATAGGATCAATGTACTTCCCTCCACTGACATCAAGTATTCCGTGCTTGATGGCCTCAGCAGTGGTCAGCGACTCTCCAGTCCTTGGATCAGTGACCCCAGCAATGTCAATGGCTGACCACACTGGGATCTCAGCTTTGTCAACTAGGCCTTTCTCAGCAGCTTCCTCGATGGACATGGCTTTACCTGTCATTGGGTCAATATACTTTCCAGTCTGCAGGTTCAGAATTCCTCTAGCGACAGCCTCAGCTGGCGTGAGTGCTTCGTAAGTTCTCGGGTCTTTGACAGTTCTGATATCGGCAATGGTTTTCAGTGGTGCTTCGACTGTCTCAATCAAGCCCTTCCTGATGGCATCCTGCATGGAGACAGACTTCCCGGTCGTAGGGTCAACATATCTGCCTCTCTCCAAATCAACGATACCACGGACAACAGCCTCAGTTGGACTCAAGGTTTCACCAGTCAGCGGATCAATGACGTGTTTGATATCTGTAAGTCTTTTCACCGGTTCATCAACCTTGGCTACCAAACCTTTCTGCTGAGCCTCTTCAATTGGCATGGACTTGCCTGTTGACGGGTCAATGTACCTCCCCTTCTCCAAGTCGAGGATGCCTCTTGCGACTGCATCAGCAGTTGTCAGGGACTCGCCAGTCTTGGGGTCCTTTACAGCTTTGATTTCCATGGCAGTTACAAGTGGCTTATCAGCCTTTTCAACAAGGCCTTTCCTGACAGCCTCCTGGAGTGACATGGACTGGCCGGTCTTTGGGTCAACATACTTCCCAGTTTCCTTGTCTATGATGCCTCTGGCAACTGCCTCAGCTACAGTGAGCTTCTCGCCAGTTTGAGGATCTCTGACCTCCCTGATTTCTGCAATGGCTGGAACAGGTAGATGAGCTTTCTCAATGTATCCATGGTCAGCTGCCTCTTGTAGGGAAATGGCCCGCCCAGAAGACGGATCGATGAATTTTCCCTTCTCCAAGTCCACAATACCCTTAGCGACAGCTTCAGCAGCACTTATAGTCTCACCAGTTCTTGGATCCTTCACAGATTTGATATCCAAGGCAGACTTGATGGGAGCTTCTGCCTTGGCTACAAATCCTCTATCAATGGCCTCTTCAATGGACATCGACTGACCACTGGCAGGATCAACGTATTTTCCCTTCTCCAAGTCAATGATGCCCTTGGCAATGGCTTCAGCAGGGCTGAGTGACTGTCCAGTTCTTGGATCTACAACTTCTCTGAGGTCAGCTGCACTTTGTACTTCACCCGCTTTTGCAGTCACTGGTGTTACTCTCAGTGCCTTGGTATCCAGGACCTCGCCTTCTGGCGTTATGATGATTGGTTCTTTACTACCAGGTAATCCAGACTCCAGACTGATAAGCCCTTTCTTGACAGCCTCTGCAATGGGCATCGTGGCACCAGTTTGAGGGTTGATATACAAGCCATGCTTCGCATCGACCGTGCCACCAAGGACAGCAGACTTGGCCTTCACAATTCCCTTCTCCAAGGCTTCCTGCAGAGGTATGGCTTCACCAGTCTTCGGATCAGTACACGTCAGCTTCCCAAGGTCAACAACAGCAGGTGGAATGGTGCTCACTGGTTCAAACTTCACCAACCCTTGGTTTGCAGCTTCTTCTATTGGCATCTCCTCCTTTGTCAACGGATTGATGTAGACTTTGGCATCCTTGTCAATGATGTTCTGCTTTATGGCCTCTTCGACCGTAAGCTCTTCACCTGTTCTTGGGTCAACAATACCAGACACCTTTGGTTCCTCAGCACCACCAAAGAGAACTTTTGAGCCTGTCTCGACAACAAGGTTACCATCTGCATCTTTCACGTATTCTTCAACTGATGATCGTCGTTCCAGAATTCGGCCCTTGATGAGTCCATTTTCGACAGCAATATTGACGGGCATTGTCTCGCCAGTATCTGGGTTAACATACTGACCTCTGGGGATGTTGATAATGCCTTTTTTCACTGCATCATTCAGAGACAAGGCAGCACCATTTCTTGGATCAACCACCGAGTCGACATGGAATTTCACGTTCTCTTTCTCCACGACAATCTTCTTCACATTCGGCTTGGTGTTGACAGCCTCCACTATGTAGCCTCTACTTATTGCCTCCTTCATGTTGAGTCTGCGGCCGGTGACTGGTTCTAGACACCCACCAGTGGGATCAACCAGACCTTTCTTAAGAGCTTCACTGAGTGTGACTTTTGCATTGGTTCTAGGTTCGATGAAATTGGCAGACGTTGGATCAAGGAGACCTTCTTTGATTGCGTATTCCAGTGTGACAGCCTTCTTTCGCTTTGGGGGCTTGAACATGCCAGTTTTGGGATCTAGCCATCCTCGTTTGATTGCTTCAAATATCGGCATCCCCTTAGGTTTGCGCTCCTCTTCTGTCGTGTAAGTCTGAATAGTTGTCCATTCCATGGTTTCTGGATCAATGACTTTTGTCAAGATACCCTCTTGGTATGTGATTGAACTCTCTGGCGCAACTGCAAGGGCAGGTGATAGATTTGTCGGCACCTTCCGATCCTTTGGTTTGACTCGTCTGACACGCTTCTGACCAGTTTGGCTTGCTTCTGTGACTGACATTGCACCTGGTGATGGTGGGCCGACTGTTGCCAGCAGCCCAAGCTTTGCAGCATACTTGAGTGACATCTTTTTCCCCGATTTGAGATCGACAAATTTTCCAGTGTTAGTCTCGATCTTTCCAGCATTAATGGCTTCCTGCAGAGTCATCAGCCTGCCACTTTCTGTGTCGTACAATGTCGAGGAGCTGTCAATCAGACCAGCATCCAATGCCTGCTGCAACTTCATCCTGCTACCTGTCTTACTGTCTGTGAAAATGCCAGACTCATCATTGAACAAACCCTTCTGGATTGCATCTGACAACGCCATGGGTGCTGCATCTCTAGGGGAAGCAAGTAGGTTCTTCTGCCTTGCTTCAGCAACTGACAGTTTCTCTCCTGTGAATGGATCAGTGTATGTATCAGTCTTCGGATCCACCAAGCCCTGTTCAACGGCTTCTTCCAATGTTGGCTTCTTGGCCATTGGTTCTGATGCAGATGGAATGCAGCCATGATGAGCAGCTTCTGCAAAGCTGACTGAGCCTCCTGTGGCTGGATCTCGGAATGCTCCACTATGAGGGTCAAATATGCCTCTCTGTATTGCTTGGGCAAGTGTCATAGGTTTACCTGACTTGGGATCGAGTACAGTGGAGTTGTTTGGATCAATGATACCAAGGTCGATGGCTTCCTCAACTGTCATGTGCTTCCCAGAAGATGGATCCTTGATCCTGCCAATAGGTGCCAGCACCAGCCCTTGGTCCATCAGTTCATTCAGAGTCCATTTGTCCTTGGTTGGACGAGGGGCAGATGGTGTTGACTCAATCAGCTGGGCGATCTGTGAATCGATCAGACCCCTTTCTACAGCTTCAACAGTCGTGAGTTTCTCTCCAGTGGTCACATCAGTTATCTCCTTCGTTTGCCAATTGATGTCAGCATCCATGCTCTGTAACTCCTCGCTGATGGCATCCCGAGCCTGTTCACTTGCCCTGCGCTGTTTTGGAGGAAGAGGTGGAGCCATTTCAACATCATCATCATATTGTAGTGATCTCAATGCCGCAGCAGCTTCCGGAGCAATGATGCCTTCTTCCACTGCTGTACCGAGTGAGTGGCGCCTTCCGGTATCCTTATCCACTATCATTCCACTTTCCTCGTCGACACTGACATTTGAGGGCAACTCAGGTTTCGTCCACATCTTCCCTTTCTTCTTCTCTTTCTGGGCCTTTACGGCATCATAGACAGCCTTCCCAGCCAGAACTGGTGCACCAACAACAGCCAACAGCCCCAACTTAGCGGCATCCTTCACAGTCATTTTCTTTCCAGTTTCTCTGTCGACATAAGTACCCTTTGACTTATCGATAATCCCCTTCTTCTTTGCCTCATCCAAGGAGATATGCTTCCCAGTCTTGGGATCATAAACTTTGACCTTGTCATCCATGGTACCAGATTGTAATGCTTCAGAGATGCTGACCTTGCGTCCTGATTCAAGGTCAAGCACTTCTCCTGTCTTGGGGTCATATGTACTCTCTACCAGACCAGATTCCAAGGCATCGTCGAGGGTCAGTAGACGCTGACCAGTCACACTGTCACAAACTTCCCCTGTCTTTCCATCGACAACACCAGAGGCTATCGCATCTTCGAGATACATCCTCTGCCCAGTACTCATATCTGTGATAGATATTGACTTCCCATCAATCAAATTCTCTTTGACAGCATCCTCCAATGTCATTTTCTCTCCAGTCAGAGCATCTGTGAATTCGCCAGTTTTAGCATCGAGGAGGCCACACTTCACAGCATCTTCAAAATTCAAAGGCTTACGTTCTGCTCCTGGCTTGGAATCTTCAGCAATATTGAGACCCATGGATTTGGCTTTGAACTGGTTCAACCGGCCTGTTTTAGGATCGATGAGTTTTCTATTGATGGCTTCGTCTAGTGGTATCTTCCTACCGCTGTTGAGATCATGAAGAGCAGGTGCTTTACCGTCGATCAAACCCTGGGTTATGGCGTCTGCTAGCGGCATAATCTCACCAGTGACGGGATCACGGAATGTTCCGGAATCGGTGTCAATGAGGCCCAATTTCATAGCATCTTCAAATGAAATCTTGCTGGGTGCCTTCTCAGGTTGGACTTGTATTCTCTTGATCAACCCAATCGCAGCTGCCTCATCTAAAGTCATTGTTTTCCCTGTGATGGGATTTTTGTACAGCCCTGCCTCTTCGTCGATGATTCCTGCTTTCTTGGCTGTATCCAAACTGATCATTTTCCCCGTTCTTGGATCCTTGACCGAGATGATCTTATCTCTACGCACTGGTGACTTCTTGATCAGACCTTGAGCGTGTGCTTGGTCTATTGTCATCGTCTTACCCGTGATGGGATTCCTGTAGATTCCAGCTTGTTCATCAATGATGCCAGCCTTCTTGGCAGTATCGAGGCTGACAAACTTCCCAGTTCTGGGATCTTTCACACCAGTGATCTCTTCTTCGACAAGCTCGCCATCCCCTGGCAACTTGATCTTAGACTGCACACTCAGGATCCCCCTGTCAATTGTCCTGGTCGACTTCTTACCCTGCATGAGACCTTTGTTAAATGCATCTGAGACTGACATCTGTTCCCCAGTCTGTGGATTGGTATACGTTCCTTCATCAGGGTCGACAAGACCTCGGGCTACAGCTTCTGGCAAGCTGACCGTCTCCATAGTTGAAGGGTCAAGGACACCTGTGACATCAAAACTCTTCGATTCAGAATGCAATAATGTTCCCTCAATGTCTCCCAAATCATCTGCCGTTCTGAAGGACTGCATACTGACATCTGCTGGAGTGCGGTCTACGTCTGCCTCTGCCTTGACTAACCCTTGATCAATTGCTTCACTGATTGACATAATACGGCCCGTCACTGGATTGGTGTACTGACCGGTTCTCTGGTCCAGTAGGCCTTCCCTTAGGGCATCAGATACAGAGATTTCCTCACCAGTTCTTGGATCTACCACACCGGTGACTGTCATGGCAGTGTCCTTGGATGTGACGATTGTGTTCATGGGAATTTCAAGGTCTTCCGCTCCCTTCTCTCCTTTACTTTCCTCTGCGTTCACCAAGCCCCTCTTGATTGCATCCGTGATCAGCATCTTCTCACCAGTGATTGGGTGCACATAGACGCCGCGTGATTGGTCAACCAAGCCTTTCCTGACAGCCTCACTGACAGAAATATCTCGTTTTGAGACAGGGTCAAAGACACTTTTGACAGAGAGAGTCTTAGTTGCTTGGGTTATACCGGGTTTTGCAGGTGCGCCAGCAGGGGCTTGGGTAGCGATGACTAAACCCTTACTGATTGCTTCATCCAGAGGTATTTTGACCCTCTTCCCTGTTGGGTCCTTGGTGACATAGTGTCCAGTCCTCTGGTCCAGCACTCCCTCATTGATGGCTTGACTGATGTTGATCTCTTCACCCGTCTTGGGGTCAATGACGCCAGTGATTGTGAATGCCTTGGTCTCTTTGACGCATGTTGTATCAGGCCGATCATCCATACTCGCATCAACTTCTTCAACTTTGATCAAATCTCGGTCAACTCCATCGCTTATTGACAAGATCTCACCAGTTCTGGGATCCCTGCACGTTCCAGCAACTGTGTCCACAAGACCCCTTGCCTCGGCTTCATGAAGTGGGATCTCACGGCCACTTTTGGGATCAAGGAACGCAGTCACTTCCATCCTCTTGGTTCCAATAAGTCGACTCTCTTCTGGTATAGTACCAGGTTTGATAGGCGTGATGACACCCTTCTCTAGAGCTTCTTGGAGCGAGGTTCGAGTGGCTTTCACTGGTGATGTGACCTGGCCTGTAGCACCGAGTAAACCTTTATCAATGGCATCCTGGAGGTCCATTGGTTCACCAGTGTTTGGATCGATCACCACGGCTGATTCAGGGTTGATGTGACCATGTGCTATGGCATCCTCTAGTGATATACGCCTGGCACCTGTGACGGCTGGATCTCTGTAGCAGCCTGTTGCCTCACTCAGTAGTCCCTGTTGAAGGGCATCCTCCAAGCTGATACCACCTTTCTCGTCCACTTTCCTGGTGGGTTTGGTAAGTTTCCGTAGTGAGAACTCATCGGTTCCGTTCTCAACACCGTTCTGCCTGGCGGCCCATTCTGGTTGCAGCAGACCTTGGCGGATAGCACTATCTATTGACATACTCTTCCCAGTTTTTGGGTCCTTGAAAGTACCCGTTGTCAAGTCCACCAACCCTGCTCTCTGAGCAGCAGGGAAAGGAATACCTTCTGTTACCAGCTTAGACACACCTAACTGAGTCTTTGTTGGTTCGAGTGCCTGACCTGCTGGTTTGATTTGCGTTGTTATGGTTGTTGTAGCAACCATTGGGCTCGTTAGCTCCATCAACATTTCAGCTTTTTCTCCGGTTAAGTAATTAGATGCAGCAGCCTCCTGCAATGTCATGGCACGTCCAGAATCTGGGTCACTGATACGTCCTGTCTCTGGGTCGAGGTATCCTTTCGTGATGGCATCCATCACAGACACAGCATCGCCGAAGTTATCCCTCAATCCAGAGTCACCCAGCAATTTTTGACCGAGTTTAGCACCGATAAATCCCTTTTTCATAGCTTCATCAATGTTCATTTTTTTACCAGACTTGTTGTTTAAGTAGACACCAGTCATGGGGTCAATCACTCCTCTCTGAATAGCCTCAGGCAGTGTTAGTTTATCTCCAGTTGCAGTATCAGCGATGCCAGTGTCACCGAATGAAACATCCCTACTGACCAGTTTAAGTTGTCCGTCATTGACAGCGTCAGTGAGAGACATCCTTGCGCCAGTTTTGGGATCCATAAACTTGCCTGTGATGTCAATCAGGCCCCTCTGTATAGCCTCCAAAAGAGAGAGCACTTCACCAGTCTTGGCATCAATGATACACTTTGTGTCCGTGTCCAAGATGCCACGACTGATCGCCTCCTGAAGAGTATACTTCTTCCCAGCTTGAGTCGGTCGTACCGTTCCGTAAGCATCCATGATGCCTTCCTTCAAGGCCTCAGGTAATGCAGTAGGTTTTGATATCAAATTTTCCTTAACAGCTTCTTCCAAATCCATTTTTTCCTTGGTCTGTTTGTTGAAATATTCCCCCGTTTTGGGGTCAATAACTCCTTTCGCGACAGCATCTTCCAATGAGAGCTTCTGCCCAGTGACAGGGTGCACGATGTCCTTGGATCTTGGGTCAATCAAACCTCGTTGGACCGCCTGAGCAAGATCTAGTTTTTCCTTTGATATGGGATCGATGAACTTTTTCGACTTTTTATCATACAGTCCTTTTGATATCACATCGCTGATAGGGAGATATGGCTGAGCATCTAGGGCGCTTATCGCCCCGTAAACTGCCTGAGATTCAGTTGTGGAGGATACAGTTGTCACAGGTGGTGCTAGTTTCGAAGCAGCGGTTGGGGAAATTAACCCCCTCCTGGCAGCTTCCTCCACCGTACTGGTCTGTTTTGTGCGTGGGTCCGTAATCGTTCCAGTGACCGGGTTATACAACCCCTTTTGGATTGCTTCGAGGAGAGTCAATGTTTTGCCCGTTTTTGGATCCTTCAACCCAATATTCTGATTCAACTCTTCCATAAGCTGCGGGTCGATGTACCCCAACTTCACAGCCTCGGGCAACGGAATGTAGCGACCGCTATGAGGATCGCGATACTGCTCGTTTTGAATATCGAGGAAGCCACTCTGTAGAGCCTGTACCAGACTCATCTTTTTACCAGTGGAAGGCTGTATCACAGGAATTGCTTGCACTGATCCTTTCGGTCCCGATGTGGCATCCTCTGATGACGTGACTATCGTCTGCAAGGAGCCTTGCCTTGGAATGGTACGAGATGTGGGCGAAGTGGAAGACCGTGCGTCTGCTCGTGAGAAAAGCTCCGAAGCTGTACTCACAACGTTTGCAGAATTCAATAGCTGAGAATGATCGGAAGTAGGTACGCCATTTGCAGCATCAACGAACGTCGTGAAACTTTCGCTCCTGTGGCGATGCGTTCGACTTTCGTACGACGGACTGAGCGTTTTTCCCATTTGTGGTGCCATTGCTTGTGTTTGTAAGTTGTCTGGATAGTCCATTTCATTGTCGAAGACATTGCTACCTGACGTGTCCATGTCTGAGAACACTGCGTCATCATCTCCCAGGGGTCTTGCGGCGAGCAGCTGACGGAATGTGCAGATCTCTGGAACCTCTCCTTCTTGAAGTACAGGAGGAATCTGAAGCAGAAATAGCAGACGGATGTTACGATTAAACTGGAATCACATCATCTATGAACTACAGATGCAATGGGTCAAATGAATAAAGACTAGAAAATACTTTTACTTGAATTTCGCAATACAAATGCACTAGGCAATGCTTTACACATCTGAAGTAAAAGCATTTGCTAGTCTTTATTCATATGACCCACTGTCTGAGGAAAAAAGCAGTTCTCTGAACATGTTTCTTGATTTTAGCAGTTACACACTCTTAAAGCATCAAATGCTTTGAGTCAACAGAGGGAGGTATGAGCGTTGGACAGAATCATCAATTTCACATCTACCAGGTACCGGTACACATGAAGCAAGGTTGATTTCGTATTTCCCTAAACACAGTTAACAACTTTGATCCATTTCTCACAGTAGGCCTATCCCTTCAAATCTTAATGAAGTATTGAACTAACCAGTACAATTTTTCCCGTCTTCTCCAACAGAGCCGTAATCATCTTCACTCGGTCACTAATGACTGTAATCAGGTTCGTATACTGCCGGTTCAACCCATCCAGATCGCTCTCGACTTGCTCGATTGGTGAGTGAAACTTGGCGCGTTTCTTCGACGGCACCGCCTCTGTCGGTTGCGGTAGACTATCACCCATGGCATTTTTGTACTTCTCCAAGTGTCTGTCGAAGC
The DNA here is from genome assembly GCA_002633025.1 of Notospermus geniculatus. Classification (NCBI taxonomy): domain Eukaryota; kingdom Metazoa; phylum Nemertea; class Pilidiophora; order Heteronemertea; family Lineidae; genus Notospermus; species Notospermus geniculatus. The sequence continues at coordinate 180,983 of NMRB01000580.1, forward strand.
ACTGTGCCTCTTGGATAAACCTGCTGCCTTCCTCATTGACTTTCTCAATGGGAGCTTTGTGTTCGTGAAGAGTGCTGTAGAGTTGCTGGATAGAAAGGACAGGACGGATTGTTAGGAAGAGAGGAGTGTTAGAGAAAGGAGATGACCGTCAGAAACACAGAGAGAAACTGGTTTGACCTGTGGTTATTCTGTGTTAACTCTTTCTTTTCCAAGATAATTTGCCTCATCAGCCAGACATGATATTCACCTGTTTTGAAACCAGGATTGGTCTGAATAGATTTTCACAGCCATATTTGATATCAACATGTTTTGAAACAAGTATACATGTAGGTCTGAATAAAAGTTCACTAGAAAATGCCCCAGGCATTAGAATTATATTTTTGAAGAATCTGACAATCAGATTATTAAACTGAGTCAATCACATCAGAATTTGTAGCTACATGAAGTAAAGATTTTTTGGCAAATTTTTCTTTTGGAAATCGACATTGGTATAAAAGAGTTAACACGACAAACGATGATCTAAAATTGGCTTTTCATCATCACCCGTTAATTAATTAACTAATTAATGAAACACGTTTTTAGATGAAAAGACAACCCTCTAAACCACACCACAGAAAGGAAAGAAACGTGAACGATCTTTCTCTCACTAAGGACAAACTCGGTGAGAACTAACTAAACACACGAATCCAAACACTGAAACAACACGTGAGACATTACATTAACCAGTCATCGCTGAAAATTAATGCCAGTGAATTTTCAAAGAAGAGGATAGAGGGATGATAGTATTGGTACAGTTTCAAGTCCAAACAGTGTCCCTTCCCAAGAGGTACACATTCCAGGGTGTATAAGAGTGTGCAGAGTAGGACTTCTAGGATATTCATTGCACCATTCATGGTCAAGCTTGATTATGGCATTCAAGTTCACATTTGCAGTTCCTGGGGAAATTTTTAGTCAAATTAAGACATATCTTCAATGGCACCCAACAAACGAATGAATCTGTGGATTGTGGCGGAAAACTGTGAACTGAAGGACAACCGGACATGATGCCAAGTTGTAACCTCATTTGCAAGACTGAAATTCACAGAATTTTGGGGCGAACCTACTGATGTAAGTCGAGCTTCATGTGAAAAGGCCAGAGATGTGAATTTAATCCAAGAAACTGAAGATTGACTGACATTAATTTTACAGCTTAACTGCAAACAGTTCCCAAACCACCAACTCTGTAACCGTGTAACGTGATTAAGTAGACAAGTGGACAAAATGGCCGACTCACCAGGGTTGATTCTAGCATTCGATTCAGGTCAGGACTTGGGAGATCGTCTTTCACGCGTGGTTGTGTGAACACCTTATTCTCCATTCCGGCGATCCATTTTTTCTCAACTCGCAGGCCGTTGTGGTATGGGGACAATACCTCATCGGCTGCCTCAGCGATTTGTAATCTGTAAGGCAGACAAACATGGTTATTTCAGAAGGGCCTTTCAAAAGTCTTTGAGTGCACAAATTCATGAGTGTTTCCTGTTTCATGAAGACATTATTATGTCACAAATGCTTCTGAAAAACACCCAGGACCTGCAAGATGTGGGAGTCATCAACAATGCAGGATTTCGTCACAGCTACATCACATTGTTGTAAATAAGCACAGTAGCACAACACATAATTATACCTTTCACTTATGGCATTAACAAGTCTCTGGTATCTCTGGCACAATCTCTGTACGTCTTTCATGAAGTGGTCAATATCTGGGTGATTCGTGACTCCTGGACGACCGTGTTCGACAAACTTTCTCAGCGCTACAAGATCCTCGCCGAGCTGCTCAAATAAACTTTGGTGTTCTCGTGCAGCAGCAAGTGTATCCTGAAAACAGACATTGACAATGACAGTCTGGTTGATAAGAATTTCTCTGTCGATATGTTTATGAAATTGACATATGTAGACGAGTAGGCCCAGGTGAAAGGAACATAGTTGCAGTTTTTTTAGGGATTCGGCACTCACCTTCAGCTCTTGGATCACAAGTTCAAGGACAGCAACATCAGAGGACATCTTGTCTTGTGATAGGAGGATGGTTTCAAAGTCCATTAGCACCCGATCGGCCTCTTCAAGGCCATTCAGCAGAATCTCAGTGGCTTTTAACCTGAAGTCGAGAGACCAAGAGATGAGAACGTTATGGAGGGTATTCATACTGTCCTGCAACAGGACAAGTTGACACAATATCGAGAGGACAGGACAGAGTCAAGTAAAATGAATGAAGAACTGACTCTTACCTTTCAACGTAAAGGTGTGATAGTGACCATAGCCTATCCCATCGTTCCGTAGCTTGCTGGTATCTCATATCGGACTGGGGACTCTGTACCGGCAGGCTACGGTAGGCTCTTTGGATAGAATCTATGAGTGGTTCGTGGTTTTGGAGTTGGGTCTCGAAATCCTGAAACGAACAAATGCGCATTGTATTCCGCTTGCAAACTCACTTTGCAACTTTTTGCAAATATTTCATTTTGTGCGCCAAGATCCAAGGCCTGCAAGTCCTTTGCATATCTAGCAGGCTGACCCGTAGCCAAAACCTGAACTAACCTTGTGCTGATGAACAAGATTTTGCAGCAGATCCATATCTCGTGGGAGGGCATCTCTCTGGCGATTAGCCAACTGTTGCTCCAAACCTTCCAGAATCTGACGGAGCTTGTCTATCTGTTCGATCATCTGGCGCGAGGGGGACTTCACCATATGACCTTCCTTTCCAGACCGGTCCGACAAATCCTTAAATATTTTATTACACTCTGTCATTTCTCGTCGAAGTTTCGCAGCATCTTGTGGCGAGATATCACTCTCGGACAGCAGTTTCTCGGTATCCTGATTTAATGCTTTGATGATGGCCTCTCGTTGGGCAGGGCCTAGTGCCATGAACGTTGGAAGATCCCAATTCTTGACAACATCGATTGTGGCAAAGATCATGTTCTTCCGAAGCTGACTTTGTCGTTGGCGCCATATGGCTATCAGCTTATCAAATCGCTTCTTTAATCTGGAAACAAAGTAAAAACACTTCAAAGTCAACCGACAAGCAGACAATACATAGAGCAACTGAAAGACTCTTCTCCAATGGTTGGTGTCAAGAAAATCAGGGAGTGTCCTTCAATGCACGAACCTACAGTATACTTGCCCATTTTAGAACATCCAAGTTACTTGAGAAAGAATATAAGTAACAGAAATATACCACACATTTCTGGTAAACGATAACACTGGCAAAGACTGATAAATCTACCTGTCAGCTAAGTCGATGGCCTCTTTATTTGGTGGTGGAATCAGCAAACAGACAGCAGGCACGAGACCCTCCTGACCCGACGCATTCCGCACTTTCCATTTCACCTGTTGGCTGTTGTCAAGGAGTAAGACCTTTTCATTTTTGGAGATGCTCATCTGAGGGAAGAGAACACTCATTACCCAAGGAACATCGTCAACACTGTCACAAGCATGTATCCAGGTACCAAACCCAGTGCGCTCAGATGCGCCCAGTACACGTTTTTTTTCACTGCAGAGTTGACTTGACAAGTGCAAGGATCATCCCATTGAGGTCTCTACCTCATCGAGCACTTTAATAGGATCAATAACTCAGCACATGGCACTGAGTGATAAGTGATTGAAATGTTGGTGTTTACTACAAAATAATTTGGCACAAAAGAGCCTAAAGCATGTTCAACTGCCTGTGGGGTCGTCTGCTAAGTACACAAATGATCTGATGGGAGAAAGGAAGTAACTTACATTTAGCTGTTTATATGAGCAGAGTGCAATAGTTTTGATAGGGGAAGACACCTGCTGCCTTCTCATCTTGAGTGGAATAACATCCTTGCTTTTTTCGTTCAGGGTGTCTACGATGGCCTTGTACTCATTCAACATTTCTCGAAGTTCCTAAAAGAGATGGACATTGAAGGTGGAATCAATAGATACAGGTGGGACACAACAGTTCTGAAGTGCCAAATTATCCACATCACACTCAATAGGCGATCCTGAAGTCATCAGTCGTGCTAGCATTTGCACTTTACTTCACCGCAGTAATGACTGGTTGGTCAGGAAGGGTTGTCGTGGATACATACCTGCATTTCCCTCATCAGTTTCTCCCCCTCGTCAAGGTTGACATCATCACGTGCAAAATGAATACTTAGTACATCCTCTTGCCTCAGCATCCAATTCTCACAGTTACGGCAATCTTCGAAGAACTGAAAGGGAAAAGTTTGTGACGGTATTAATTTCTGAGAAGACGATGTGACCCATGTAAGAGATGATTCAGAGAGCTAGGCCAAGCCTACCAGCCACATTTCAAGGTGAACAGAAGTATCCTGTCAGCTTGCCACTTTGACAGAACTGTTTTGGAATCATGGTTCTTTTCCTTACATATCATGTACATGTACGGCCAGATCTTACCTGGTAGTACGAAGACGCATACTTGAGGTGAGTTTCTAAGCACATGGTCAGCTGCAGCAGCCAAGACCACTGCGTTTGCATAGCTTGCATATAAGCCTGAAATTACCAGAGATACATAATCAACAGTGGTTCCAGTGAGATGAGAAACAAGTTACCTTCAAGAAAA
>NMRB01000580.1:185614-196891 GCA_002633025.1 Notospermus geniculatus
CAAGAATGGGTTTGAAAATACGTCAGCATCTACTTACCAGACTTGTTCATAAACTAGCTTACAACTATTATGGTTCAATCCTGAAACACATCTATGTGTTGACACATTATTGAACAAACCAAATATCATCGCAGCAGTTCAAACCATTCCCCATTCCAAACATCATCGCATTTCAATCCATTCCCCATTCAGAGAAACCCAATCCCAACCACAGGTCTTCAAGAACAGCAGGTGATGCAGGTCGAGGACAGAAAATTTCACAGAAACTGGTGCAAGTTTTTGCCAAATTTTAGTTCCTTTTTAAAATCTGCCCCCGATCACCCACTATCCTCAAAGTGTCCAACCTTCGCCAAATTGAATCTCAACTTGCCCCAACCTGCCCTGAACCGTCCCAACCGATGGCTGGGATTGGGATGCTGAAACCGAACAAAGCAGACGTACCTCTATTGTTTTGGATGCTGGATGTCTGTCTAGTACCAAGGCCTCACCCTGATCTTGTACTTTGTTGAACTGGGCTTCACGATTCTCAAGTTCGCTCATGAGGGCCTAGAATGAAAACAGGATATGTACAAGTGGTCAGAGTGGCTGTGGAACAAAATTTTCTTTTCGGAAATGTTCCCCCTCACTTTCTCAAGTCTGAGACCGAAGCAGTCAAGGTCCTTGTATCCATATTAAAATCTCTGTGTCAATGGAGACACAACGACCTCAAATGCAGAAAGGAAGTTATACATCAGCAAGCCGAACCTCTTTGAAAATTTTACAATTTGGTGATGCAAGGTAAATGTTGTTAGTATCTGCAAAACTAGAACAGGCTTCTATACAGACAAGTAAAGCTTAGAATCAGCCAAGTCAACAGAGGAAGGGGATCATCCAAACAATGATCAAGTTTTCGTAGAATGTTGTGAGTAGAAGTGTACAAATCAACAGAACAGACAACTTTACATCAAGATTTTGAAACATGCATTATGTGTGACCCTAGACAAATGGTGCTCTTCTACTAATATCAAAACCAAAAAGACCAATTTGACCAAATTTTCAGGGATTGGAAAATATGAGTTTTTTGAAGTTTTTTTTTTGCAAGAAGCCTTTGTATTCAACAGCAATTTGCCAGGACACAACGACACAAAGCCAAAAACTTCATTCATCAGCACTTTCAAAACTACATTTACCAAATGAGATGCCACGAATACATCAACACAGTTCATAAACAGGTACACGTACATTCTAGGTGCAAAAGAAATTTTGAAAAGAACATGCATCTAAGAAATGTCAGATACTTCCCGCTGTATGACATTTCATGATTTCAACACAATAGTGATTCTGCCTTCTCAGTTGATTGGAATTGTCAACCTAACAAATGCTGGTACATCCAAGACAGTATGGATTTTTTGACTGGTTTCTCCATTGATCCGAAGTGATTGCCAACAGAATGGAGCAGCTTATATCATGGCTTTCTAGATTCAACTATTTTCCATCAAGTACCGGTACACACTACTGACTATGTTGAAATGATCATCAAGAGCATGTTGGATTTCACCAAAAATGGTGTACAAAATCTCTAGTTGAAAAATTGATGCAGAATTTAACAAACAGTAGACAATGCTACCCTTCTTTGGTAAAATGATGTACCGCCACTCAAAAGCAGGGGGAATATGGGCGAATGTGGTAATAGCTCCATCTGGTACGTACCGGTACATGTACAGAGCAGTGTAGGGTCGAGCTATTATTCCTGTTGGCCAGGTTCCCCCTGATTTCAAATGAGCCTACATAGTATATCTTTTTACCATTGGTAGGTGGAACTGGAGGACATTGAAAGTGGACAACACATTGCAGACAACAACATGCGTAATATCGGACAAAACACCATCAGGTGCCCACCTTAAATTGAGAATACCCAATCTGTTGAGGCAATAAAGCAAAAAAAGAACGGTTCATGAGAGAATGTCGGAAAAAATCCCAATGCCATGAAGAGAGATGCATCAGGCCTTTAGAGAAGCCTAAAAAATTACCAACCTTGTATTACCAATAATGTGCAAAAATTTTATTGCAATTTGACTTTAAAGCCCCACTGTATTGAATCTGAAAAACGCAAATCATCGCCGCGATTCTTGACGTCAGTGCACGACGTCACGACGTGTAAAATGTACTACGCTCTGTCTGAATACATTAGAGCCCTCCCTGCAGTTTTTTTTAATGTGTGCTGAAAACTAGGCCTTGATTCTCTGAAACACCTATCAGGCAAGCATTTTGGGGACCTTCACGAGGCTATGAAACCTCTGTTTGCATTCTCTTAACATTTTGAAAATATCGTAAAATTCAATACAGTGGGGCTTTAAAATTTGGCATCGAAGTTCGATAATAACAGGAGTTACATTGGCAGTAGTGGAGTGTAGCAAGTCAAGATTCTTTCACCCGCCAACAATCATTTAGTCATTGTATTCTTTGTGCAGTGAATGTCCACCCCACAACATTACCGATACCCAGTGACACAAACAGCCACCAAGCAACTGACAGCTGTACAGAACGAAACTGTCGGAAGTATATGTCCACTGAAAGTGAGATGAAATCACAAGAAGTGCCGATTAACATACATGTACCTCATAGTACTGTTCCGTTTCGCCCATCTGCAGGGCCTGGGAGCTCCAGTCACGCGAGATCTCGATCTCTTCCTTCTCATTCAACCACATCAACTCTTTCGTAGCTGCGCCGATGAATTCTAACAGGGATCGAAGACATCTCAGCCTTCGACTTGAAGAGGACTGGAAACGAGATGAGGATAATTTACCAACTCGTGGCTAAATTGTGACCAAAAGGTGAAGTTTGACGGGCGAATATTCTCATGCCATGGCTTTTTTGACTGGAACTCAGCCCAGTACTTGTCCATTGCAGGCTACCTTCCTACTGGAAAAAGTGGCAGGCTGACAAACTTGTAGCAGTCACACACTTGACAAGGGCCAGTCTGACGAGTTCTCCACATGGTACAGTTAGATTTGAATATGATTTGTACTTACAGTTAGATTTGAATATGCAGTTTCTAGTTTGTTGAGCATGTCTGTGTACAGTTTCTGTTCTTCGGGAGACAAGGTTACCTGAAATAACAGCAGCCACGTTTATGTAATTCAAAGCAAAACCACAGATCTGATGTCAGCCAACAGCTTTCTAATCAGGCACACCCTGGTCGCTTTCTGTCATTTCTGACACTACCCAACAAGGAACACGACAACCAACAGCACAGTCAGGAGGATTATTCATCAGGGAGAAGCCACTGACCTTGTCAGCCATGCATTTCTCTATCCTTGGCTGGAACTCCATGATCTGCCGATGGACTGCTTGGTGCTCTGTGATTGCATCCTGGACAGACTGTAGGTCAGATCCATAGTCAGTCTTGTCAACGATGTTCTGAAATAAAGGCATTTTGTATGCACAATGAAAGTGCGATTGTGTAGACAAATCAATTTTCTTGCCATCTAGCTGACTTTTCATAAGTCACATGTACAAATCTCATGAGAGGCATTTAGGCCCATTTCCATAACAGCAGTTTCTGCCACATTTTGCTGTGAGCGGTGCCAGGATGTGGAAAGACCTTCGACAATGTTTGAATGGTTTGGCAATGGCCACAGCTCATGAGGTACTGTCCACCTCTCGAGTTCAAACCAACCTGCTTCGCTTGGATCCAATCCAAACATTCCTGAAGTTTCTTGAAAGCTTCATTCGTCTCCACCAATCTCACTTCCGTTATCACCTCCTTCCGCCTCGTGATCGTTTTCCCTTCCTGAACGTACGTTCTGGCCGTTAATTTTTGATAGATATCATTCTGTAACTTGGTCCACAGCCTCAACCACCATTGGTGTAACTGGTATACCCTGGAGTAGGTAAATGAAGGGTAGCTTTACTTGGTCTTAATGCATATCTTTCAGAGACAAACTTGATGTTTCCATTGCTGAGCTAAGTTCACTACTCCTGTATACATCTACATTTCAAAGGCAAAGGACTTCATATTTCTATTCCTGAGCTAATTCATTACATACAAACCTTTTATACAAGTCATCAGCTTGATGGTATCGGCCATCTTTCATCGTCTGAACATCACTGAACATGTTTCTGAGCGTGGTCTCTTCCACTCTCAGAGAATGATCAATTGCATCACAGGTGTGCTTAGCGTCTACTGGATGGAGCCGTTCCAGACGGCCCTCCTCCTGAAACCAGAACAAGACAATTCAGATTTCGGACAATGAAACACAACTTCTACTGTGTTCATGTGATAATCCAAGGTGATATAATGGAACCAATTGTCATACAATCAGACTGGCAATTTCCTATCGTTGAAGGGGCCTGAAGACCAAAATCTCCATTTGCAAAGAATGAACTCCACTTCATCTTCTAGTGGTGTTGGTCAATTCCAGTGAACACTAGAACATACTGTAAAGCAAGATAATTTCGCGGCTGGGAATGTTCGCGAATCAAGAATTATAGACATATTTGTGGCAGGATATTTTCGCGAGTCTCTGCCATTTTTTCAGTTTTTTTTTCACGGTCTATATTCATCACTTGCATGTATTTATATTCGCGACAGGAAATTTTCGCGACTCATACACTCTCGCGAAATTCGCGAAAATTTCCTGCACGAGAAATTTTCCTGCTTTACAGTAACCATTTCACTACTGACACTTTTTTGTGTCATTATGACGCCATCAGAAGGTCATGAAGTGCATTTACGGTAAGTTGCGTCATGATGTCATGGACTGGTACATGTATTGCAATCTATCATAGTGAAGTGGTTAAAGAAAGAACAGTTGAAGGGTTACGAAGGAATTCTACATTGACTTGGAATAGATGGAGAACCTAGGTACATGTACTTGACAAATGATATTTTATATCATTCTACAAGCTCGTTCAATGCCCCTACACAAAAGGACTCCTAATGTCCCACTATAAACATTTTATAAATCCTTCTCCTAAAGTCCTATGCACCTTCAGAGTAATAATCTCAACACCGACTGGCCGAGTTGACCACCACCATTTAACCAGGTGAACTCAGCATACACTAACATAAATGAAGCAAGAAAAAAATTGTTACGACAGGGGCTGTTGAGCCTTATACCCAGCAGGATCACCTCCAATGCCACCAGGGACACAAGTTAGTCTGACAGTGTATATACAATGATCCCTACAGTACACTCTCAATGCACAGGTGTTCAAGCGAGATGATGATGATGATGCAGAGTCCACTGAGGAGTGTTTGTCACATAGTGACATTCACCACGTTTGGGTCCTCAGAACATTCGAAATTGGGTGTTAATTGAAGGATGAAGCAATCTAAAAAGGGAGACAACTCCTAAAATGCAACGGTTTCTGGGAATAAACTACACACAACTCTATTTGTTGCATTTTCACAGCTTTTGTTATTGAGAAATCTGGCGGTTATGATTGCACCCCCTCACCCAAGTTAAATGAACTAAACCAGTTGATTTTCAGATACGGAACCAGGAGAAGCAGACATCTACAGTTATACTCAGAGAGTCAACCTTTCCACCAAAAGTTTTACCTTATGGATGACCTAATAAAGGAAATTAGCATTAGTGAAATGGACACTGGAAAAGGGGCCAAAAGTATTGCAACTCACGGAATGTAACAGTAGCACACCCATTTTTGGTCAATGAATTGCTCGGCCAAGATCATCGCAGAGCGCAAACTACGACGCTCAGAAATCAGTTACAGTTGATTATTCATTGAAAGCATTTTGCCAATGCTCTGAATCATTCCGATGGAAAATAATCGAAAATTGAAGTTGAACGTCCAAAGCGTCTGTTTCCCTCACAGTTTGACCTACCTCCATGAGTCTCCGTTCTATATCACGAAGTCTCTCCTCACTATTCCTGGCATCTTGCGTCAACTTTTCAGCCAGTCGTTGTAATCTTTCTAACCTGAAATGGACAAGATGTACTCATTCAGACAAGTGAGAGCACAACACATTTCTATGGCCCCTATTTTAGAATGCTCCTCAACGTAAAGGAGTTCCTCAAGGCTATTGTTCTCAACAGGAGAACAAAGCCATGAGGAATTCCTTTACGTTGAGGAGCATTCTAAAATACGGGCCAAAGAGTTTCTATGTTTCAAATCAAGGCTGATTCTGGGGGATAAATGCACAGCAGGAGGAAACCAGAGTTCCCGGAGAAAACCTGTGCTGTCAGAGAGTTATCCTCTCTATCGCATGAGGAATGGGTCCGACTGCAGATCGAAGGCAGAACCTCAGTGGTGACAGGCAAAATCACACAGATGCAGTGACAATGGCTGGTATTCATCAACGTTAGCAATACTTAAGATTTGCACAGTAGTGTCCAATGTAAGTGTACTACAAAACTTGAAGTTAAAGCATTTGTCAGCCATTGAGCTTACCTTGTGATCTCTGCTTGTATCGCCATTTCTTTCTCTTGTTGAGCTAACGTAAACCTATCCCACAGCCTCCCTATCGTATCTATGTGCAGCGACTCCTCCAAGAAGTCCCTGCTTTCAGCACCTAATACCTGCAGCTCGTTAAAAAGATCCTTTACTTTGCGTAGATTCTGGAGTCTGGGGGGTACATCTTCTACTCTGAATCTATTGAAATCGCTAAGGTATCGCTGGAAAGAGACAGAAATGAATGGATATGAGACAATGCCGTGGAAGAAATATGCCTAAGGCTTATTTCGAAGCAGACGACATGAAAACAAACAAGAAGATGAAGACTTGCTGTTTACACACAAAATACTGGCAGACATCATCTGAACATGATCATTTTAGGACATGTGACTTCATCTGCAAATGGGGACATCACCAAACAATCTACAAATGGGGACGCCCCCCATCCAACAGCCACAAAACAACGGCGCTAATGAAAACAACCACGATTTTATTCCGGTACATCAACAATTAATAGTGTCGAATCTCAACACATCACAAAAGTTGTATTGCACATGCCCCTCGGACAGATGACTTGGTTGTCATGGAAACTGACCACAAATACCATTAGTAGACAGCAATCTCTTGTCGTTCACATATACAAAGGTGCAGCATTGACAGACCAGATTATATGAGAAATTTTTAAAGGAAACTTTTTTGGTGTTTGCCTAGATAGGAAAACTGATACAATCACGTTGAGCTTCCCACAGAAAATGTCTTCATTTTTGATTTATTGAATGAAACATCGTAGGCATATGAAGATGGATAAGGAAAAGGTTGGAAAGCATAAATCATGCATATCCATTTCCCAGGTACCATTTCAATGACCACACCTGGCATGCCTGGTGTAATAAGCCGTTTTGCCATAGGCCTACTGGTACTTGCCGCGATGCAGAGTCACGTATACCACTCACATCACGTTCGCCATGCTGGAAATTATTGGTTTAAACCCCACCTTTATTAATTTTCCTATGATTTATCTGTTGATTCACTGTCCACGTGATGAAATTGAGATGAACCACAGGTAATTGTGATAATTAACTATTTGAGTCCCAAGTACAAGTGGAGACCTTCTTTCAAAATGCCTTTCTCAGAATTGAAAAGTCTGGGGACGTTTCTGATTGGAAATCTATCGCCCTAATCTAAATGTGTCAAAAATTCAGCCAGAACAGGTATCATAAAATCATACATAACACATGGAAATCTACCACAGAAATTGAAACTCGAATTGAATTATTTTATTTTGTTTTCATATTGGCCAGAGCAGGGCCTATGCGATTGATCAATATTATGACTAGTGATCAATGGTCCTTTTGGTGTCGAACACCAGCTGACATGGCTGAGAGTTGTAGACCAGAAACCCTCCACTACATCAATTTATATTAGATTCACAACTCCGAATGTTTCCCAAGTGTAGGCCTACTATCTCTATCCATATTTCATCACGAAGGCCTAAAGTTGAATGTATAATTTTTGTGAATGATAACCCAATACCCCCACCTGCAACTCTGCTGTAATGATGCACTCTGATATACGATAACCAATCTAACCTACCTTTAATCAAGTATGAATATATCCAATACATATAGTATGGCAAAATTTTACATATTTGAATAATCTAAAATTCGCCACATCATAAAGTCACGCACAGGCCCAATACATGTTAACAAAACGCTGTACATTGAATGTATCTGAACGATCAATATTAGAATCTATTCCATCCACATTATGAGTCAGGGCCTGGGTAAATTGACATGGGCGTACGACAGATGGTCAGTGCATCACCATGTACTGGGGAACAAACACTAGAAATGGGTGGGGAATTTCAACCACCCTAACATGAAACCTAGCTAAAACCGAGGTTAACAGTAAGATATGATGGGAATTTAGCCTCAATGTTCATAATTTTCAGTAGCTGCACCAGTGGGCCAAATGGTGATTTTTTAAGTGCACTTTTGATTAGATTCAAGATACACTGGGACATTGAACTAGAGGCACCTAGAAATGGGTGGAGAATTTCAATCACCCTGGAATGAAACCTAAAACTGATCTTTACAGTTCAATATGTCGGGAATTCATGCCTCGATTTTTATAATTTTAATTCCTGTGCACTATTGGGCCAAATGGCAAGTTCTAAGTGCACTTTCGTTGAGGTTCACGGTGCACCAGCAGACCAAAAAAGAGAATTTGGATGGATACTTTGCAAATATGAGGAGAATTTTTTGCTTGGTTCGTGACTGGAGAGTGGATTTGCCTCACAATAAAGATGCACTTCATCCCAAATTTTACCATCCATGGCTCTTTTCATGTACTTTTCCTGCTTATATTTCAGATGAGTCGATCCTACTTACCCGAAGTTCGACTAACGTCTGTGGAAAGTTTCTATCTAACATGATGGCAGTGGCATCTCGGATCCAGTTGAGTAAAGATGAGGCAAGATCACGGTATTCATCTAGCTTCAACTGTCTCTCCTGAAATGGCAAGCAAATGCGTTAAACCAGCAGTAATATTTAGTCAAATAATGTCCGTGACACAACTGAATGATCACAGACTAAAAGTTCTGGAACAAATGCAAATGTTCCTGGGACACAATGTTCCATGACAAAATGTTCCTAGACAAACTAAGCCCAAAAATCTGCTGAAGACGCACTTCCTTTGTCAATTCGAATTACTTACATTATCCCTGACTGATTGTTCCACGCTGGGGACTACTGGAAACACATCATACAAGGAGGACACATATGTCAAGAGAGACCGCTCATCTGGTTCAGGGACGTCAACATCTGGAGTGAAACACAAAGTTAGTAGAAGATGACAAGGGATTTAGACTTCAAACGAATCTTTAATTCTATCGGCCGCATTATTTTCTGTTAGTTTTTACATGTATGACTTGCAAAAGACAGCAAATGATAATATCATATCCCATAAGACAGGGATTCATCTGAATGTTCAAGACAATAGAGGCCTTGCAAATGACGTCACAAGCCGCCATGCTGGGGGGCACATACTGCAGAGGCGCAGCGAAATGTCCCAATGACGTTACGTCAAACACTGGCGTCGCGCACTTCACGCAGGCCACGTCACGGTCAGCTCACACCTCTGCCCACTTGTCCCTCAGCATGGCCGCCAGGATGACGTCATTGCAAGGCCTCTATAGCAAGGTTTAATCTGGTCTGACTCCCACTCCCGCTCCGACTCCAAGGTGCTAAAATCCGAATTTTTCAAGTCGGAGAAAAATTTACCACCCAGGCATGTTCTATTCGTTCTCCTGAATGAGAAAACACCATTGCTTTGGAAAACCCTGTTGTATTTGATGACGTAGTTCCCAAAAAGGAATCCTCTGGAGTTGGGAGTCGAGACATGGAACATTATCTGAACCTCCCTAATATGCTCACCTTCAGGATCTAAGAGCCTCGTGACTCCCAGTTCACTTTCTGCAATGTCAAATGCCATGTTGAGGTTCTCACGAGGTGACTGCTTTCGCACAGCCCGAAAGTCAACGAGGTCTGGCCTGCAAAAGATGAAAAGAGTATTCAGTAAGAAGTAGAAATAGAAGCTGCAGAAGTGCATCTTGATTTGGTTACCAATTTTTTTTCTGAAATACTCCGCTGCTTGTCCAAACATCATAAAGATCATCGATGATAACATCAAGGACTTCTCCACTGTTGGTCAAGGATATGGATGTTTGGACTCCTTGACCTGAAGCACAAAAGAACTGATGAGGCCAGGGATGTGGAGGAGTACTAGGGATATCTCACCTGTGTCTGTGTATAATGGAAAGGAATGCTCTGCCGTCTCTCCAGCTCTGGGAGAAGTCTTTGATTTTAAGATTGGGGTAGCCTTCAACCGTTCTCCTGCTCCATAACAAGAGGGCTTGCTTGGCTGTGGTGGGATCTGCTTGGCCTGGCACCACCACATCAGAGATCTGGAATGAAATAGGGAACAGGCATGAGCGAATGTTGAAATTTCTTGCAAGGGTTGAAACAGGGATAGGNGCTGTTTGAAGTACCACACCAGTATCAGACTTCAAACCGACAGAAAGGAAATGTATATACATGTAAGCAGAGCTGAAATGACATGAAACAGCAATGCCAATTCTTGTTCAAGGCAGAAGTTAAAACAATTTCATTGGCAAGGAAAGATGATGTTGAAGGACATTTGCCTTGAGCTTAAGCTCCCCAGAAAGGTTTCTGGAGAGATGGGCGTGTGAATGTGATTGTGAAGGTTGTTGATCATGCTGATTGCAGTGGATATCAACCGATAAACCTAAACATTTACATTTACGTTTACATTCATGTACAAATACATGTATGTACAATTTTTTTCAAGTGAGCTGAGTTTCAAACACTTCCTGTGTACAGTTATGACAACAGATGTCAATGGGTTACACGCATACATCACATCTGAGACTAAATATATTGAACTGATATATGTCTGGCTGGCTCTTCAATGATACCATCAATGATGATTTCAGAGAGATTTGCACCTTGAGAGGGTACTTATTGATGCACACCTGAATACACGAATAATGATGACTAAAGGACCATCTTGTATCGCAATCAAAACATTTATCATTTTATGAAAATACTCAAGAAGTCATAGCTGCAGCAAAAGAAAATTAACAGTTCTTTTTTCTTTTCTTTCCAATATTTCAGGTGTCGATCTAAGGATCACAAGGTCCAGACTCCCCTTCTCAGCTATGGACTGATGACTGGACAAAAAGTGCACCACAGAGATTTAGATACAGTATTGAAATTGTCCGGGGCGCTCGAAGAACCATGAAGACCCCAGTTTGTCCGGGGCACTTGAAGAACCAAATACCCCAGTTTGCCTTTTCCC
>NMRB01000580.1:210267-234966 GCA_002633025.1 Notospermus geniculatus
AACTTTTTTGGTTCAAACGTCACTGCTAGATCACATATTAAGACAAAGTATACATCAATCGAATCGTTGGTATCGTAGAAATAGCCTCGTCGATGTCTCGTCTCGATTAGAATACTTTAATCATCATCTTTTTACCTGTTTTCATGGGCATCTTCTCCACGTCCGCCATTTTGAATCGGTGAGGAGTAAAATGCCGACCGGCGAGTGCAGCTGCCTGGGGGGAAAAATCGGCGAGGTTGCTACTGATTCTCCACGGTGAAACTGCAAGTACCTTGGATTTGAATGTTCCTTGAAGAACCCATCATTTCAGTGTTATACAGAAGAATACACAACTGAGACTGAAGCCTTGGAAGTACATAATACTTTCTCATGTTCCAACTAACTAAATGTGACTCCTCCCTCGCTATTACGAACCCTTCGGGGTCCAAGGGCTAAGTTCTTACTAACGCAGAGTTCGTAATAGCGAGGATTTACATACATGTCATGAAATTTTGGGAGCCAGACGTGTATCCAGGAGTTCGTAAAATCGAGGTTCGTAAGAGCGAGGATACTCTGTACAATGCATCTTTAGGGTTTGGGGCAGATCTTTCCAGAGAGCAACATTTTACAACATCCCAATGACTTCATTTGCTGAGCCCATGTTCAGAATTTGGAGACAACCACATTTCTGAACGAACCTGAGGTTCAGCAAATGACTGACATTTTTTTCTTCAAATCAAAATTGCAAAATGCTGTCCTAAAGGAGCACCATATAAGATAGATTTATGTGCATTCAATGTACATGGAGCTTCTAGGCAAAGCCAGGAGAAGGAGGCTATGGCCAAACTTGCACAAGCATTCAACCAACTCCAAGTAATATCACTACCTCATGTTGAGATATCTTTGACCGACAAGATCACTATACATTGTGAAGAGGTTAGCAAGACAGTCCCGCCATACGAAAGCATCAGAACTTCCAGTATTGCCCCTAAGACCGAAGGAAGAAGACTATACAGTATGCTAGTCTACGATATTCCCCCAATAAATCACAAGGCCCCTTGAAGGGGAAAGCGAGTATGATGCAGCACACAGATGATTTATTCGAGGATAAGGCCACACTACACACGGGAAGACAGGACGATGCCTCTAGTCCCAATGGACATTGGTAAAAGCAACTGCCACCACAGATAACCCTAGGCCTAGTTGACAAACGCAGGGATGGAAAGCCGCTGTGAATTTGAACTGATACATTCTTATCCTCACCTGCATGTGATCCTCATCATGTTGGAAGCTCTCATTCTCAGAGGGTTCAAGAGGCGGCTGGCCGTAATAGGGATCCGACCCCCTCCGCTTCCCTTTAGTCCCGCAAGCGCTACAGAGCAATGGACACTTCTTGCTCTTAGAAGAACTCATGGTGACAGTTTCCCCTGACTGCAGTTCAGATTAATTTGTTAGTTTAGTTGCCATAGAGATTGATATGGCTACGTTTGCAGCTATTCCTGTGATGCTATTTTTGACCCAATTTCAATTGCTACCAGTCTTGCGCTTTCACCCAAATGGACTGAAAACAACAAACACTTGATGCCGATTCCTGACGTAACGATTCGAATCACCAGTGTTATTCCTTACAATTTGGCAGAAGACTGGAATTTTGTCAGATGAGGGTTTTGAAAATCCACTTTTCTGTTGTAACTTCTTTAAATTTCGAAAATAATCAACAATATTTCCTTCATGCAATGTATAGAGTAATAAGAAGGAGGGCTGTTGAAGAAAGGTATTGTACGAGTAACTGACCAATACTAGAACTACACACTGTCGTCGCTACTCCTTCAATAGTTGACGAAACTACACTGACCAACAAGTATCCCACTACTCGAAGCAGAAGTTTTCTCCACGTAATTTGCGGAGAAACGAAAAACACCATATGGAAGGGCGGGAATGAAAGGCTCAAGTATGAGTACTTGTAGCGTCAAAAGGTGTGCGAAGAAAGCAGACGGCTTTCAAAAGTAATCCGATCCTTTGAATGATGAGTCAGAAAGGAAGGGTGCAATTTCCTTGATCAACACCGGGTCATCAAAGATCTAATCCAGATCAAGAAGTGATTTAAGTCCAATTGCAGTTGCTGTAAATTCAAGTCGAAACGTACATAAGTTCATTCAGTCTAAAGGTGTCAATACTATGATCCCAACACGCACAAGATGTTACCCTCATCCAACTGTTCTCGCACTCAAAGTCCTTCTGTTTAACAGAACTGTTTGAAGAAGGACAATGGACAAACGACGATCGCCATCAGGGTCCAGACCTCGATTGGTGTGCATTAATTAAAGCTCCTGCACAGTATGAACAGATTTCCATGGATTCCGCATTATCTCTCCACCCAGGCCGCTGTACATGTCACAATGACACAGCTGCTCTAATAGAAACACAATATCGTGGACATACAATCCTGGTTTCCCCACATACGCATTGTGCAAAGCTCTTTTTTCGATGTGCAGCAGTCAGTCTGCTCCAGCAGATCATTGCCGTACCGGGTTCTAAGGCCTACAACATCGATAAAGGCCTACTGGTGGAAAATTAACGCAAGGCTTGTGTGTGCGTGGGTCCTTGCTGGCTTAGCAACAAGAATCATTGTGTCAGGAGAGGTGGGCGTTTCCTCCGTGATCTGACAGTATCATCTTATCTGGCACACCAGAAGGAGTGCTTCTCACATTGTCTGGACAAGCATCTACCACTCCACCCATGCCTTAGTTGCCATTGACACAAACTGATGGACAGAGCAGTACTTGGCCACTGATGGACACGAGCAGAACTTGCCACACTAACACCATCCATTGATTCCTCACACTTGAGGTCACAGCACCTGAACTCATGGAGGGATACCTGACTGGTCATACTCCACACCATCCATTGGTTCTGTTGATGCTCCAGTGACCTGAAACCTGAGGTCACGGTATCTGACCTCATGGAGGGATACCTGATTGGTCACACTCCACACCATCAATTGATTCCATTGGTCCAGTGACCTGAAATATGAGGTCATGGTATCTGACCTCATGAAGGGATACCTGATTGGCTACAATCCACACATCAATTGATTCCATGGTGCTCCAGTGACCTGAAACCTGAGGTCACGGCACCTGACCTCATGGAAGGATATCTGATTCGCCACACTCCACACCATCAATTGATTCCATTGGTCCAGTGACCTGAAACCTGAGGTCACATTATCTGACCTCATGAAGGGATACCTGATTGGTCACACTCCACTCCACACCATAAATTGATTCCATTGGTCCAGTGACCTGAAACTTAAGGTCATGGTATCTGACCTTATGGATGGGCACCTGACTGGCCACACTCAACACCATCCATTTATTCTTATGGTGCTCCAGTAAAGGTTGCCGACCTCATTGAGGAGTACCTGACCTCATGAGGGTCCCTGACCTCATGAAGGCCACCTTTTTGAGAGTGGCATTTCAATGCAGAACAAACATTTACAAGCAAGGTTGGCAGAAGAAGAGCAACAACTGAAAAGACAATCCATGCAGCAATCCACTGACCTAACACTTGAAGTCATGGTACATGTACCTGATCTCATGGAGGGGTACCTGACCTTACGAGGGGTACACGACCAGTGACTGTGGCAATCTTTCTTTCAATATAGGCATGTAGGCCCAACATTTAAATGCAAGGATCTGCCACAGAAAGAGCATGTGAAAGGTCTTTATCATGACTATACATATACTAATATGAACATATCAACAATCCCAGGTAGTTAGACAGTGTGAAAGACATCGCACCAAGTGATAAAATAAATGGCCCTTTTCAATAAAGGCAGGAATCCTCGGCTTGTACACCCCATTGCAGTCACCCGCATAGCACTAAACTGAACCAGACATGCCAGAGTGAACAGAGGATTTACAACCTACAATGACATCCAACAAGGACCAAAGAGATATCGCATTTTGAAAGCAGATTATATAACATTTTCCAGAATAATCATATAAACATTTGACAACAGCACACAGCTACCGAAATTTTTTAGAACAGGATTTAGAACTGAAAAAAAATATCCTACAAAGAAACTCCACTTTAAGTTTCATCTGTTCTCTGAAAAGTCTAAATAATGAAATCAATACCAGAAAAATTCCTACCAACAGTAACAGAAATGGCATGCAATGAAAATACTTGAAAATTTGGAGCAGGCCTCTTCAAGCATGAAGGGCCAATCATTCAACATGGGAATAAGACCATTTTGAAACACGATCACAGCAGTTTTTCCCTCCACTCTTGGAAATGCAAGTCTTCTAAGCTTGCCCCTGTGCATCATGCAAATAACCATGGACAGCACAGAGATCCATCCTATTATGAAGTTGTGACCTCGTAATAACCATCAGAGCTGATCATGATTTGCAACTAACAGCATTTTTCCAAAATGATTTCCAAGATGGTGAATCTGCAAATTGCTGTGTACAAATCCTGCTGACATTGGGTAGAGATCAGATCAGGAAATGTAGATATCCACTCAAAAAAGAAAGAATTATCCTGAATACATGTGCTATTCCTATTCCATATCCTCTTCCTGATCTGCCTCTGTCAAACACCTATTGCACTCTGACCCAGAAACGAAATTGTACACAATATACGGCATGTGGTAGCCTGAATTGCTCCAAATATGAATAAAGACCCATTTCAAAACAATTTTGCACACTTCATATACCAACAAGTTCCAGAAGAATTACCAGCCAATTTATCACCACCGAGCATAAAACGGGAAATAAATCTATTCTTTTTCCACTTTTGGGCACTTCTGGCCAAGACCACGAGCTCAAAAGGCCAAACGACAGAAAAAGGCAATTTGTTGATTGGCTCAAAAGCCTGCTCAAGTTTGTATAATTTTGATGTATGTGCATATGTGCGTATAACGAAACAGCTGACAGCCATTATCGTTTTCGAAACATTTGCATAACAAAATTTACAGCATTTCGATATGGGTGTTGTAAAAACTTTTTTTCAAAATATTTCATTGCTGCAAATAAATACTACCGGTAGGTAAAATGTAGAGACAAAAGATTTGGTTCCTCCCACTGGCAGGTAGAATGCCAATTTTGTTGCTGCATGATTTCCCATTTACAGCTGAAGTTCAGAAACATTTCAAGTTCCCACCGCAGATGGAAATAAACATTCATCATCAGCAATCAAGGACACAATATGTGATGCACCTGAGGTCAGGTGACTTGCAGCAAGTGTCATTTATACCATGTTATTGGAAATTGCATTGACTGTACTTTTTGTATACCATAGGTAAGAGTCCTCGAATGGCCAAAACATACCATATAACAGGCAAGGGTCCTTGAATGGCCATACCATACCATAGGCAAGAGCACTTGATGGCCATTTTTGATTAAGAGATGCTCTCATGCCCAACTGCGGTCCACAAAAAAGTGAACACCTGATGTATAGTCAGTAAACTTATGCAGAACTTCCCAAACGCAGCAAAGCTTTTTCCGCAGCTACCAAGAATTGGTGGATCAGGTCCACTCATACCGAAATTGCAACAAATCTTCCCAGTGTTGATCAAAATACAAATTATCCAGGAAAGCTATTTTTATATGCTTCTCTTCCATCCTCCCACAGCAGGGCTTTGTCTCGCTACCCTCCATAAGCTTGCAGACAATGGGTGAGTGGATGAAGAGGAGCAAGGTAAGAACCCCTGCTGTGGGAGGATGCTTCTCTTCTGGACTCAAAATTGACCAATGCACAGCACACTGAGTGGAATTTTGTCCTCGTATTGGCTTCAGATATTGGCCTGAAACTAATCTAGCACCACCCACAACGGGCTACTCACAGCTAGGCCCTACGCATGAACTGACTTGAAATTCGCCCGAGAAGATTGATTCATTCTCATCAAGGCATAGAAATACAATCCTGGTGGACCAACAGTGTGTGTTGTAACCAAATAGATTTGAAATCAATATCATAGTATAAACCAACAAAGGTGTGGGCTTGTGTTGTGGCAGGTGCGATGACGAGGAGAAAATACAATCTGCAGCACAAAAACAGCTTCCTTCAAATCAATGAATTCAAATAGTGAGGGAGTTCGTTTTGTTAGTTGAACCTTCATTAGAACTTCAGCATTGCATTGCTGCTCTGTCCTGCATTAGCAAGACTCGACATCTTCCACCACGGCACACAACAGAACATGCCGAACCCCTCCCCGTTGAAGGCATCGTAATTATTGGTCCTGGCCTCTTACAGATGGAATTGTGACCCTCTCCAGCAGGCAAGAGGTTCCATTCTGCTTACACAGAGGGACGTAAGCCTGTCTAATTGATTAGTATTATTGATTTCCAACAAGGCATTCCGTATGTATTTGTCAACCTGTGCAACAGATAGTTCCGCAAAGAATGGCAGATTTATTTGCATCACAAAGTGCCACGCGCATTGTACATTATGGACAAGTGCTGTTAAAGAAATCTCCACCTTGCAACTACAGTGGATCCTCTCTAGTGCGCACCAACCAGGAGGACACCTCTCTATTGAGGATACAAAGTCCCAGGTTGGAGTTTTTTGTCCTCTGCATTCAGGACACCTCTCAATTAAGGACAGCAAATCTCAGTCCTGATGTTGCTTAAAGACTGACCACAGCACTAAGCAGAGGCTGTAGTCAGTCTGAGTCGCAACAGAAAAGGGCATCATGGTTTTTTCGTGATTGCACAAGTCCATCAACTGATCAGGACCCCTTACAATAACATGACCTCTGACACCGAAGTGATAAACTATGAAAATCGCTTCACAGATGTCTGGAGCTAGCGTACCTTTAATTGATTACCAGTTAATGGCGGAATCGGCGAATCCTGTATTATGAAATACATCCAGGACTTAATTCATCCATCGATTATTTGAGTCAGCTCAGCAAAATGGGCGTCTAGACCAGCCGCAACGCACAGAAGGAGCAAATTGGGTAAAAATCGACCATTTATTACCTCAAATTGAGGAATTATACAGTAATCAACTTGTACTAGAGAACAGTGCAATCCATTCCCATGCAATTGATATGGTCAGGACAGAGGAGAACCATTGGTACTGATCCCAACATGAAGGTGCCGTTCACAAAAGACGGCCGACTATGAACACTTCCAAAGGCAGATTTCTCATACGCCCTCTGTCCATAGTCAAATTTTCCAAAAGATTTTTCAGGTTACAGACTCAGAGCAAAAATATCTATAAAAATATCTATTTTTGCTCAGAGCCAGTAGGGTTTACAAGTATCGACCCACATGTTAGCTTTTATGAAGTGTATTCAGAAAATTTGATGAAAAAGTTGACCCTGTACAGTGGGCATTATTCCTAGAAGTAATTTTTCTGTGCATTGTGATTGGCACATGATAAACAGGATGCAGTTTCATCAACAGACCTGGCCAAACCCCACCCATCATTAGTGAGGAATAGATATGCTGAGCGTTTACTCATGGATCAGTCAACATGACTCAGTCAATGTAAGGAGTAAAGATACGGGACACTTGTTTACTTCCACGTACAATATGTTACCATTGGTCATTGATTAGAGGTGTTGAATATCCTTTCATGACACATCCTGAGGTATAATCAGGGGTTCTTTAGTGCTCGCTCCCTCCATCACTTAAAGATCGACACTGAGGAGGCCCTTCCAAAGCCCCTGTGCTGTGAAGGTGTTCATGACATAGTCAATGGAGATCCTAGCTAAGATACAGGGCAGCACACCAACACCCGGTCATATACAATGGACGCCTTTTGATCAGGACCGAAATGATCAGGACCGGGATGTCGGATGTCAGATCATTTCATTTCAATAGTTTTTACCACTAGTGACACCTACTGAGGCAGTGGGCTAGGGTCCCCATTAATACAAGCCATTAAGATCAATAGTTCATTGTTCTGAATATAGATGGCAGCAGCAATCAGTTGCAGGTGGCCTCGTGCAAAAATGAATCAGTTTTGACCACTTTCAGATGTGTGCACAATACCAAATGATCCTTAAAATTTAAAACTCAACTAATGGTCCATCTTCCTCGTCTTTCGGCAAAATTTCCTTTGTGGGAAACCACATGGCCTCTTCAATCCTCAGGAGATGAGAAAAACAGATCTTCTGCCATTTTCCCGGCTGATAAGAACGATTGGATGAATAAAGTGCAATGATAACAGAAATCCTTACCTGGAAATGTAGGATGATTGTCCAGATTAACCCTAACGTTAACTTCGGGTTTCCATCCACAATCTCATCTGCTCGGATATTTACAATTTTGATCTGAAGGAGAAGAAAATGTAAATGTCATGGCAAATTTTAACCCTTGTGAAACATCTGCATAATAATACTCTGCACAAAGGCAAAGTTACCCATTCCAAATACTGTACACCAACACAACAGCAGTTAGAGAAACCACAAAGACATACATGCAGTCACTGTGATATTCGAAAAGGTACACCAGCTAAGCTATTCCGAACAGAAGGCTTTTCAGATCAACAGGAAGCTAGCTATATACGTTTTGACCCGCAGGTCTTCGTCCATTGTCAGACTATATGGATATTCTAAATCCATCCACAGAATGGGTGAATACAAATGCATTGATTCAATTACAGGCAAAATGGAAGATATATTCAAAGATAGATGACATATTCACGAAGTCCTGGACCCCCACTGTCACCATTCCAGCTCAGTCATTTTATCAAAGGCTTGTGGTATTTCATTCTATCCAGGCCTTGCTGAAGCACTCAACGTCCACTTTATTCATATTTGTGTATGAGTTCACCATTTCAAAGAGATTTTTTACAATTTATGATAAACAACTGAACCGGGGCCTCGCTGTGGTTAATTTAAGTTTGATATTTGGATGAGGTTCCACTAAAAGAGATTTAGCATCACAGTCAAGTTCTCATCATTGCATTCTTGAGATTTCATAAGGACTTTCAGCTCCTCATCTAGCCCAAACATCTCTGTGTTTGCAGCCCCATAGTTCACTCTGTCCAGATTTGCAGATTTGCTTCCAAGCCCTCTGAAGTGGGAAACAGGCAATCAACTAGAAATGACTATCTGAAACACCTTTTCAAAGGTTTATGCCTAAATTGTGCACCACATAAACACTCAATTTATTGTCATGCTTCTACGAATGCAAGCTCATTTATATCTGATATGTAAAGTATGGCAGAATGACCTTTGGATGACCATACAGACAAATCTTCCTAAAATCATCAGGGTCTGTGAAAATTCTCCATCTCCCTTCTTGTCACTATCATTGTAAACAGCAGGAGGGGCCTGAGTTTCTCAAGNTTAAGTAATCTAGCACTATTTGTACATTCTGTAATCGGTGGAATCGCATTCGTCCCCTTTCTCGAGGCTGAAAAAGAAAGACAGAAGATCAAGCTCACAGAATGAAAGGCAGTATCAATCCAATGGAGAGTGAAAGAGGGGTCACCTGGCCTTACAAGATTACAAACTCATGGTCAATTTCTACGACTTTTTCCAAATTCCACATCAATTTCAAAGATTTTCTGCAAAAAAGAAGGGGACAAGACTGGCCTCTCGTTAAATCTGCCAGTGCTCCACAAAAGTACATTACTTTAAAGAATCAATATTGGCATTCTTTGAACCATAAAAACTTCCACCAACTTACAAAGGTTTCTCCAGAGAGCACCTCCAGTAATGAGATCAAGTTATGTCCATCACGTAGATCCTCAAACAAGTCATGGATTCGCAGACCTCTCTGCAAAGAAAAAACACACAGAACATTAGACTTTGATGACAAGTAATGACGTGCTAAAGAGTCTATTAGCCAGTATGAGGCAATTTTTAGCTAGGGGCCACATCAAATTTGACACCTTATCAGTTTTTTCCATGACCTTTAATGGTTCTTCAACAGTAGTGCACAGAGGTTCTTCTGACCAAGACTGACCTAACTATTACTACTTCTACGATGAAGAAACTTCACCCATTAAATGACTGCATCTTTTTTTGAGAGTGCAAATGTTTAGCCTAATTTTACAGAAGGGTACATGTGCAGTTACAACCCCTATATCAAGAACACCTTTGAGACTGACAAATGTTGTCCTTTTTAAGAGGCGACCTGATTATAGAGGCCAAATAGACCAGGCCACAATTTGGGACTAAATTTTGTTGTCCTCAAAAGGGAGGTGGGTTAAAATGAAAGATACAACAAATGTGAAATACACAAGTGCAATGGCCAGCATCAGATATAAGGTTGGTTTTATGAGTCAAATTCTTCACCCACACTATCTTAACTTTCTAAATGCCTGCCAGTTCATTTTGAATGGTGCTTCATATCAATGGGCCGAATTCCGTCAAACATCTAGCAAAGCTTCGAAACATTAGCGCCGAATGATTTAAATGCCACCTGAGACATGCTCCATTGATCTATAGATATTGGCAATAAAGAAGATATATTGGTGATTAGCCCATCGAGATCTGGCCGGCCTATGATGGGCAATAAGAGGCGCGGAAGATCGCTGCAGGCAGGCAGTAAAACACACGGTCGGAGGAAATTGACAACATTTGATGTTCGAAGTATCTAGCCGACTGTGGATCAGCAGGAATGACACAAATTGCAAGTCCAGGTCTGCATATTAAAGGAATTTCTTCATTCTTTCATGGTGCAGGTAGCGATCGCCTCTCAGTCTCAAAGATTATTTGAAATATTTGAAGAACCTCAAATTTTTGGCCACAAATATGAATGATGATATGAATATGATGCACCTAATAATGATATTTATGAATTTTAACAATTTTTCTCTTTCTTTTCTTCTTTTCACTTGTTAAAACCAGAAAAACATTTTTTCCTAAAATTTGGAGGGTTAAGAAGTACCCTCAACTTTTTCAAGGTATACGCCTATAATAGTACCCACATACCATATGGCACTCGCCAGACCCTGCCAATTACCAGTACAGTTAACTAAACATTGATGTGAAAAGTGAGCTGAGACACCACAGAAGTGTCTCATGCTGTGAACGCATGCAATAAATGTGGAAATAGAGTATGTATATTGGAATGATTGGAAAAGAGGGAAATTTATCAAAGGTACGCACATCAACAGAAGCAGGAGTACAACAAAATGGAGAAAATATCAAGAGTCTGGTGAAAATAATCATGCAGGAACGAAATAAATATAAACCTAGGTGGATAAGACATGAATTCCTACAGGTGAACTTCTTTGCTTTCACAAACATTTCATTGTTTTATGTTCCGACATATTGGAATGTCACTTTTTATCAAAATGAAGCAGTTCATTTCTTTTAGTAGACACCGTAAGAAGGATGTAAACACAGAGGCTAAGAATATTTTAGCTCTTCTATTTCAGGTGCATATGAGTAGCTCCTCCTCGCCACGTATTCAGAGCCACATCGTGATGGATGTCATAGGGTAAGAATAACTCTGACATCATTAGTGTCATCATTTAACACTAGGTGGCAGCAATGCACAGGAAGGTTGCAATTTCTACTGAAGTGATACTAGTAGTAGATTAGTGATTCAAAGAATCATTATATGTCCTGATTCATTAATTGAACTCACATATCGGTATCTACTTCTTTCTTCACCACAGAGGTTATTACATACAATTTCATAACCTTTCTTACTTGCTTTGACCAACCTTTGACCAATGCTACCAAACAGAAATACTGGACACACTCTCTAAATTATGCCTTACATAATGGCTTTTCTTGTAACCGCCACTTTCATTCTCATCAAGATGAATTTCAAAACAGAAATCCGTGAAACAACAGAAGCATGCAACAGACATCTATCACTTGGAAATATTTTCCTAGAATTTTTCTTCAGTTTTTCTGATATTCGTAACTGATGAACTTAAAAACAAAGTGTGAATAAGATGGTAGCTATATGTGGATGAAAAGAAAAAAGAAGACATCAAAAGTATTGGATGTTATTACAAACCTGGAACCTCCAATGCTGCAGGAGAAAGTGAAGAAGGACGATTAGTACAGTTTCAAGGAAAGTTGAAATTAACAAGTTAGATATTACAGGCAATTATTAATTGGATGTCAGTCAATTAAGCAAAGATAACGATGATGCATCATTAACTTTTTCGGGCACTAAGGATTGGTGGAGAAATTGAAGTCAAGGACAAGGCACGAAAATGACGACAGATTCATGCAGTCTATAAACAAATATTGAGTTACACAACTGAGTCATATTCAACATGCTGCAATTTCATTAGAGAAGTGGGTTTGACCTTATATTTGATATTTCAGTTCTTTCCATAAAGAAATATTGGATCTTCTTAACCAAGTATGGCAACATCTGTCAAGGAGCAATAACAATGGCGAACAACTTCAACCTTAAAATGACACTTTTTACATCTGTTGCATTGAAATCGAATGGAAATAGCAAAGATGTCATCTTCAGTATCCAGACATGTCAGATGAGGGGTCAGTGTCACCTTGACTATGGGGGTGAATCTTAGCTTTATTTCGCATCCCCAGCAGCCAAGAAGGGTCCGGGATTGCTATCATGAAGATGCAGATGATCCAGGTGAATTGACAGTCTGATGTGAGTGTACAATGTTCTCAGATACCGACAGGTTAAACATGTGCGCTCTACCGCAGGAATCTCAGGTATCTGCCATGCGGATGTTTCAGTGTTCACACCAAGGAGCAAAAACGTAAAGACGTGAAGTGTGGATTGGTCAGACTGGAAAAAACTACGCTCTCATTCACAGGCGTGATTCATCCTTCCGAGATCACTTACAAGCTGTACTTACACTACAAAGAGAAGTCTGGGTTTTTTCAGGTCCGCACTCATTTGAAGCCCGGGTTTCTCCACCAGAGCACTTACACTACAAATATGAAACCCAGCAATCACAGGTGAATTGGAGGTCACATCGCTGGTCTCTCAATGTAAGAACACATGTAATTGCAATTACACCTGAAGTAGAAGCCCGGGCCAAGTGCGGACTTCATCTAGACCCACTCATGACATCTGGGTTTAGGAAGTCCGCACTTTGTAGACCCGGGCTTCATTAAGCCCACCTATTTTGTAGTGTAAGCAGGAGAAGTCCGGACTTCGTTTGTAGTGTAAGTACGGCTAATAACTCGACAGGGAGTACATGTTTTGATTATTTCTTCCTCAGACAAAAAACAGCATCCATGCTGTTTGAGTGCGCAACTCCAACAGAAGGAATTTCAAGAGCAAGAATTCCTGGACTTCATCAAGTAGGAGACAAGGGATTTCAGGGATTAGGAGACAATGTCAGAAAACCAAGCAGAATGCAACATGTCTGACTGNAATGACTATCTACAGATGATGACTGATGAGGTGGGGGGAGGGGGGAATAACAGCCATCCTGGTATGGTTGGAGGTTACAACGAAAATCACCAGACGGTGCTATTGCAGCATTTTGAACATTTGATTCTGTTTTCTCTTCAAATATTTTTACTGGACTATTTTAGGAGGCTAACTTGAACTGTTGAACCCATTTATGGAGCCAACACTGTGGACGATTTCCTAATCCATTGCATAAACATGCGTGATTTTTAACCAGATGGCTTGTGTATGAGTATGACAAAGAACCACGACAAATCCTTTAAAAACTTACAAATCCTTACGTATTGCCCCTAAATATACTTTACTACCATACACAACTGCCCCCAAAAGCACCGCTTAACAAAATTATACTGATGTGAATGACGCATCCCACATATACATGTACGTGTAGTACGCAACCAGAATCTAGTCGACTGGAAGCTGGCAAGTATCCACATACCGCAAGCATAATCTGCCTTTATCACCGACAGTCAGTCAAGGAGAGCTATGTATGCCCACAGCAACCCAGACGAAATAGACATGGTATTAAGAATGTATGAGGAAGTAGTCTAACAGCCACTGAAATGAACAGACAAATTTGTCGATTCACAAATAAAAATTTTATATCTCGTAGACTACAGAAAAGAGAACTGACAATCCCTATATTCGTTGGCTCATCGATAACGTAAGGTAAACAGCTACAAGTAGCTCAGAGACAGACTGGAGAGCCAGTCATCTTGACGGTGTTATTGACATAGCGAGGAGGCCAGAGGAATACAGCAGGAGAAATATTGGTACATGTACCGGTATACATATGGAGGCGGTAGTGATGTCACTCAAAACTACAGGTGCCATTCAGTGTTCAGCCCTCGAAATAGCACCCACAATAATATTTGTATGGTCCGATTATCAAATACCTCAAAATTGATTTGAAACTGTGTCCATTAAAAATTGCCCTGATTCCACCAAGAGGAAATCAGGCTAATTCTCACTGGCTGTTGATTTCATTGATTGACATGTTCATTTCATTTTCATTGCTCAGTAGCCTCAGCCACGTAGTTACCACCTGATAGACCATGCATAAAATGATCAGACATGTTGTGTTTCAAAATGCATCGACATGCTGACAGCTAGCGCATAAAGCCAAGACAATCATACTCAGAATTGCACCTGATGGGACTGATTCCTGGCTTACTGCCTCTGTCAGCATTGCTGGCTGGTTGCATGTTCTGCATTTAGATTGAACACTGATGCAGCAAGTTTTGGAATGGCAAAACACTGGACTTGATTTGATTCTTTCCTCAACTATGACAAGATGCATTCATTTACCACTGTGCAATCTGTCCCTTGAGAAAAACTGGTAAATAAATCACATTTCTAAACAGATCCCAATCTAAAGCATCCATCTTTAGCTGGCACATCTCCCTATAATTATCCAAGTCTGGGTAACATTTTGGCAGTCATGGCAGCATCAATAGCACTTGGTGATTCACAAGATATACGGGACATGCTGAAAAGAATGGCTATCTGCAGGAAGGTGAACTGGTCCAAAAGCTTCAGCTGGCCATCAAGCAGAGAGTTGTTGATCTAGACTCCAAATGCAAGGAAGGGAACCAGATTTGGTGGAGAAAGGATGTCCTCTGTTGATTTGGAATCCACCAGGACAGTTTCACAGTCAAACAGCACTTGTGGGTTCGAATCCACCAAGAGCTGCAATCAACTGTCATGGAGAAGCCAATGGCAGCATCTACATTACAGTCCAAGATGGCTGCCGTGGGGGCCATCTTGGATTTTGGTCACCTGGACCTATATTGGAATTCTCTCCATTTGTATTACGACTTACAGTCATGACATTCACCCCAAAGATGGCAAAATCAGTTGTGAAAGTCATCAACGAATGCCGCCTCGTATTGGTCATTAAGAACAAAGGAAAATTCTGACATCAATTCCCATGGAATGCCAAATTGCATTCGTTTGTTGGCAGTATTCATCCGAGTCTCCAACACTGCAGAAAACAATACATACATATCAATACTGGAAGACTGTGTGTGTAACCATAGCAAATCAATGTTGCGCTCTAGCCTGTGTTGATGTTGCCATCGAAGGTAGATGGAAGGTGAAGGTCATAATGCTACAAGATGTGCGTAGCATGCTTTTCAACATCTTATTCTTCAGTCGATCATATGGGGCGTGCAGCATAGGTCAAAACATTGGGTTGCTATTATGGCCTATCACAGGATATCAGAACCAATATGTACACCATGACCTGTAAAACCTCATGCTACTTTCACTTTCAATTTGCTGAATAGGACCCGTGAACTCTTGTGCTCGTTTTTGGGGGGGGGGGGGCATGAGGTGTGGTCAGAAACGTTTTGGTATTAATCGATACAGCCAGGTGTACGAATTGTTAATAATAGAACTTGGACTTTTCGTTCTTCTAGTTCCAAGTCCATGGCTATAATTAACCCTTCAATCATTGGTCAAATTGGAAGGATGCAATGAAATTGCATGAGATAGGCCTACTCTCAAGCCTGGTGGATCAACCTTTAAGATATTGTCATCATTTCAAGTTCCACTGTCTGGCATGCACTGTACACAAACTGACGATTGATTTCCATTTCTCAAAACAGCCAGCATGCCAGCAGCCTCATCAAGAATATTCCCAAAATATGGATCATCGGATTATCCCATACATTACCAGTGCGGATTAGTGCCAACTATACTAAGCAAGATAGATAGGTCTTCAATGGGCTTATTCCTTATTTCATCGATCAGCATAAAATCGCCAGGTTGTTCTGCAGATGGAAGTTTTATGAGTATCAGAATTGTGCAATATGGAACATCTAGTAGCAGTCACCTCTGAGCCCCAGGTTCGATTCCCAGTCAGACTAGTACTCACTCGTGTGATAGAGATACATGTAGGCCTAGCACTTTTCTCTGACAGCATACATGTACAGGTT
This sequence comes from Notospermus geniculatus, assembly GCA_002633025.1. Classification (NCBI taxonomy): domain Eukaryota; kingdom Metazoa; phylum Nemertea; class Pilidiophora; order Heteronemertea; family Lineidae; genus Notospermus; species Notospermus geniculatus. Next base: position 226,517 of record NMRB01000580.1, read on the forward strand.
GGTTTTCCTCCGGATGCTCTGGTTTCCACCTACAGTGCATACAAATTGCCCAAGGTGACCTGGAGAGCCAGTAATGAGCCAAGTTAAAAGAGCTCACGACTCTCAACTCAATCTTTACAAAAAAAAGAAGGAAGTTATTCTAAAACTACAAGTTTTCAGACAAATCACTTGAACTAGAACTAGTTCTCAACAAGTTAAAATTTTCAAGAGTTGAAGAGGACACTTGACAGAGGACACTTGATGGAGTACTTAATTTCACTTGTTATGTACTGAGATTAGGATTGCTCTCCCCAAGTTATAGCAGAAGGACTTGGAATCAAAATGTGTTTGTTGATCTTGTGGGAAACGAAGGTTTGAGTGGGCACCAATTACCAGACCAAACTCTTGATCGGTCAAGATGAAATCGATAAGGATGTAGTACTACCATCTTTAGCTAGGTCTCTAGACAAATCCCAAATTGACAGTACGAGAAAGATCTGCGCACTTCCGCCGAAATCGCAAACACAACCTCGGTCTGAAACTGAATGACGTGACGCAAAAAAACCCACGACAGTGACTTCAACAACGTTGCGTCAGAGTCGACCATTGCTGAATCATGGATTGCATCACATCAGCAGGTTTCAGGTCGAGGTTGTGTTTGCGATTTCCGCAGAAGTGTGCAGATCTGGGAATTTGGGATTTGTGTATTCACCTAGTTTTCTGATCGTACAGAAGATGTACATGTAGGCATAACCAATGGTTGTCTAACAGTTGCCTCCATGACATGACAGTACAGCCCAGACATCAGGAAATATTACACAGAGCATTTAGTCTGTTGCAGCCAAATCGAAATTCCAGCACAAGATGAATAGCTGGATTCTGTCGATTAACTCTGGCAGACACCAGTGATTAATCATGCCCATGATCAATAGATGGCACTGCAACTATAATCAGCTTTATGCATATTGATCAATGAGGCATTGATCAAGGTGTTGGTTAAGGGATATCAATTTCAACCAGCTGGATGAAGAGACACATGGATCCCCCATCCATCAGTGGCTTGATTTTCAGGGTGCCTAAAAACACTGCTCCAGCAGGCTAGGCCTACACCATTTGTATCATCGATCGCCGCCCAGGGAAGAGGTAGGGGTCAAGTCACTGTAAAGGGACTTCAGGTAAATTTCCCTGGCAAAGCTGATGAAACTGCCTGACATATCCCAGTACAACTAAAGTACCTCATACACCACCATCCATTTCACCTTTTCAAGTCAAGCCACTAGCCCAACTCGTCTTCCTGATGCCCCATTCTGAGAGGGACTCGAAGCAAATGGGATTTCAGATAGGAGAGGCAGATTGTACGACTTCATTGATACACCAATCATCCAAAGTGCGATCGTAAAAGAGTCGATGGAAACAGCTGTCATTAAAAGGTAACATTATGATAACAATTTGTCATCATCATTGATCTAGTAGTGTTTAAATCCATTGTTCGCATCCATATCACTGATGGCTTTGATGACATCAGCAAACTCCCATGTTTCATTCAAAGATTGATCATTGTACTTTCAATAAATGATTTTTGATGTACTTTGCGGGCGTCATGACATTTTCATTCCATCCCACCTCCAGCCCCCACAATTGACTTAATCTGGCATTTTATCAACTGGGTCTATGTATACTCCACCTGTACACTCACTCCACAACCTGCCGTTACATGGCGCTGACTACTCGATCATTTCAACATCGAAAGACAAAGAGTCTGCAATCACCGATAGCATTATCTATCGATTTCTTGGAAGAAATAGTCGATAATACGTGTTGATTGCAGTTCATCATCTTGAGAGGAAAAAAATTCATTGAAAACTGCCTTATCTTCTGCTCTGCCGAACGGTATCCAGAAATTCTGCACGAGAATGTCCTTAAGAGAGCAGTTGAGTGTTGCTATGGGAAAATATCACCCATGCTGCGCATAATTCATTATCTTTTTCCGATTGATCTCGTCATTTATTTCTCAGCAGTTAAATTGAATGAAACGCATGAAGTACGTTTTAGGTTTATGAAGCAGACTGCCATGATTGTTGAAGACAAACTGCATGGAGTTGGACTTGCATTTTTGCATATGTCACTTGATCTAGCAAACGTAGGCGCAAGTCGCAACCGATGAAGGGGTTAACAGCCTTACAACACAATAGTTGAAATGTACATCTCTGCGGGTTGACAACAGTAGTGGACAGCAGTGATAATAGTTGAGTGAACTGATGACCGGTGATGATCACCTGCGAATTACGCCTACTTTTGGTAGATCGGGTCACATACATTGTATATGGAGATGATCTTGGTGAAAGCAACATTGCTTGCAATTATGGAAAGTGAAACCGGCAAACATGACCATCTGAGTTGCTTGATCTTCTTTAAGAAAGCCCTACAGCAGTTTCTGAACAGATTCAACAGCATGAAATGAAGGCATCATCAGAATCAGATCTTCACAACATGCAAAAATTCACTCTGCAAGTTCTCCAGCTATTCAGTTCATATTTTCAACCATAGAAATCTTCAAATCAAAGAATGACAACAAAATAGTCGAATGACAACTGCGAAGACACTGCTGAATGATCGATTAAGTATAAAATTTGCATACGATAGCCAAATTGCATGAGAATGATTTGCCAACTGTTCCTCGCGCTGACGTAAATGAGGTCTCCAATGGACAGTTACGATTAACCACAACCAAAATACATTCCACACAGTCAACACAGATTTTTAAAAATTTCCTCATTCTGTATTCATCAATCATTTAGACCAACTGCTGAGACCCAGAAATGAAGTAATGACGACCCTGCAAATATTGCAGTTTGTTGCATTGTTCATCAGTTCCGAGGGATTATTGGGGATGAGTATGATGAATGTGCAGTGAGAACAGGAGCAGGAATCCTACCTCGCTGACTCACTAATCAAATGCCCCTGGGTCCGTGCTGCGTTATGGAAATGTGGTTTTCTCCACAGAAAAAGTCTGAGTGATCAGTTCTGACTAACGGGGCTTAATTCTTGAAGAAGTGTTGAATTGGCCGTGCTCTGTTCAGATACAGATTGCCAGCAAGGCCTGATCTAAGTTATTTTCTTTCCTCTCCTTGTCCTATAGGCCTGCAGAATCATGCAGGAAATATCCTGTGTGCCACTTTGATGAACATATTTTGTAATCAAAAGTAAGTAGCCATCTCCGCCGTGGACTTCATGTTTTAAAAGTTCATGTCCTTTGATTCCAATGGGACCAATTATTAATTCAGCTCAACTATTTGACCAACTGCCAAGAAGATTTTGGACCAAACCCCACAGACGACCATCATGCAGACTAAACCCTGAATTAGGTATGAATAATCATCAGACCGAATTAGACTAAATGACAAAGGCAGCTCGAGTCTGGATATTAATGATATCTTAACAGAGATCTGCCAATTACTTGATTGATTAATATAGAATCTAATCACCCGGAAAAAATCACCGAGGAGTGGTTCAGTGCGGAAGAAGCAAGGTGATTTTGGCAAACCTGCTGAGGAGAAATTGGGGCTGGAAGTGAGCAATCAAGGAGTCATAACTAATCGATAGCAAATCCCACCACACAGCCAAATTTTTATCAAATTTGTGACCTGTGACAGCAAAATGAGTCGGAATGCACACAGAAGAAGCCCCAAGGTGAATCAATGGTTTGTTGATTTCAGCACTGTCTGCCCATTGTGAAATTTAACTTTGTCCATTTCTATAATTGTTCTCTGGTGTCATCTTGGGTCTTTTTTCCGGCACATTCCGACTCATTTTGCTGTCACGGGTCACATTTTCTTATGGAAGGCATGCATGGGTCTGTCCACAGGCCTATCATGAGGACAATATTTGAACAAGTACAGTGAGCACAGTTCCCACTCTGTTAATGTGTTGTGAGGAATTTCAGAGATACTCTCGTGGAATTTAACCAATGATCAATACTGTTAAATTGCAATTCCATTTTGGTACACAGAGAGTTGAAGAATGACACACCTTCTTCAAGCCAACCTGCACAGAAACGTCTATAAAAGTCAGCAAAAGATGAGTTAATGACAAAATCCATCCCATTCAATCGACAGGAATACGGAAATCGACAACATGCTTCCTCTGGTGTGTTGATTAATCACTCAATCAATTGCAATAGTATAGATTTTGCCAAATATGATTTGTAATGAAAAGGTCTATCTCTCAGATGAGATGGACTGAGATTGTCCAAGACATCTGATCAATCCTTCATTGCAGACAAATCATTCTGCCATTATCTGACAGCAAACCATTGCTGAATCAGTGATTCAGCCAAGATGTGCTTTATTTGGATACAGCAATACATTTCCCATTAATACCTGAACACCCACCCCAAGTGAAATCCTGTAACCACTTTTAATTAAGTGTCTAGCTTTTGGTTATTTCTAAATTCCTTTCCATTTGTATGCTTGGGAGCTCCAATCTGTTGAATTATTGCCTAGTTACCTCTGACAGAAAACCAATAACTGATCTCCTCCACAGCGGTACCAAAATTACTTTTTTGAATTCTTTGCTACGTAAATGATGAAAATATAATCAAAATCTTGTTAGCATTCAGGGTGTAGATAAAGAGGTTTTTCAGAGATTTGTGGATATAAACATGCTGGTTGTGGATATCAAAGCCCCCAAAAGATTGTGGAATTGTCTGCCACATGAACTGTAATTATCTGCCACATGAACTGTAATCATCTGCCACATGAACTGTATGAACCGTCACGTGAACTGCAATCATCTGCCACATGAACTGTAATCATCTGCCACATGAACTGTATGAACTGCCACATGAACTGTAATCATCTGCCACATGAACTGTAATCATCTGCCAGATGAACTGTAGTCATCTGCCACATGAACTGTAGTCAACTGCCACATGAACAGTAATGTCGTTAAAAGACAGTCAGAGGAGCATCTCCAAGGGGAACCTCGCAGGATTGAGTCTGACTCTGGGAGTGGCCAGCTTTTTTTTAGCAGCAGAAAAATAAGTTGAATTGTTCTCAACAACAGGTACCATGGACATCACTGAAATCCGTATCAGAAGGGGTTAAATGCCAATGATAATGATACAATAGTATATTATATATGAGCCCTGAGTGTTAGAATCACTCTCACTGCAAGATAGGCAGATCAATGTGACACAAGGCAAGGAGGAGATGTGATAGTTTACATCAATAGCATGCCAGAGGCAGGGACATACGTAGCATTCCCCTGATGTGAATGTTTTGTTCCTTCTTTTGTTCATCAGATAGGCCTACATAGTACTGTAAACCTTGAAGTATTTTCTATGAATGGACAGGTCCATTAATAGGAAATAGCTAAATGCATGAATAATGGATATCAATCACTTTTTTTCTCCAGATCGCATATAATTGTAGAGCATTATTCATTTGAAAGGTCGATGCTAATAAGAAATCGTTGATTCTGGGTTAGATTCCCAGCATCTGATCCAAGGTAGGCCTACACTTGGGCAGTCAAAATGTCCAAAGTTCCTTGAGAAACAACCACCTTTTTGTCTTTGGCATTAAATAGTTCACACTTCAGCTGGTCCAGGAAATGAAACTCTGGCTTGCATAACCAGATTGCAGCTAAAGGCCTAGGAATATTTCAGTACTATATCATTGAAATTGCCTTTCCCAGCCTGTCACATTATCAGATGCCAATGGCTAAAAAAAAGTCAATTACTCAGTACACCAACCAAAGGTATATGTAGCTCTAAATTTATGCATGATTTCAAGCCAGGGCAACATACGGCAGGCAAGCAAAGCAACAGGGGCAGACCTTCAGAAGATTGCTGACATCCCCCAAAGCACTCTCTGTAAAGTACATTACATGTACATGATTTACCTTCCTGTCAGGTCTGCACTTTCCAACGGTGTGCAAAACCACACTACACTACTGTGTGAACCACAAGGTAACATGTTGCTCTATGCATTATTGATTCAAATTATAGTGTCATCCGCTAGAACGTTGGAGACGGGCGTTTCTTCAATCTCGAGCGAGAATCTCAAGGAGGATCACCATCAAAGCTTCGTAAACATTAATGAAGCCACATGGGAATGGAAATTGATTAAATGGTTAGATAATGTGCAACTTCAGTTGAAATGCATCAGAAGAATCTGCTGATTTTCTTTCTACCAATGTGGCGAACAACAAGTGGCCCACAGCTCCCGCAGAAAGAGCATCAACCAATATTGGTGAGCAATGGCTGCCAATGGGATAGTGAACCATCAATGCTTGTCACCTCCGAGGTTCTGGGTTTCAGTAGGAGCTGTCAGTGAGTTGACCAATAGGTGTCACTACGGCCCAATGGGCATATGATAGATGGCAGCACACCAAAACCCAGTCCTATGTACAATGGATGCCTTTTGTGTGGGAAATTGATCAGGACCAAGATGTCAGTTTCATTTCAATAATTTTAACCAAAAGTGACACCTATTGAGGCAGTGGGCCAGGGTCCCCATTCAATGCATACATGCAGCGGACCCATTCATTCTTGATTGAGCACCAATCACGTGGATTTTCCTTTGTATTGGTCAGCTACAACATTCCTGCCATCTATTGGCAATACGCACGGCTGACTGCTCCTATTCCAAGTCTTCCTGTGATTGCCCATTCTCTTTCACCTTTCAGCAGACTTCTCCAGGCACTCTGGTTTCCTTCCACTACCTTAATTTACCCACTCAGTGGGCCTATTGTCTACAGAGCAAAATCTCTTGATTTAATTGGGTCGCAATTAAGCCTTCATCAGCCATCGAAATGAGGCCTTCCCATGCAACCTAAAGAGTGTCTGAGATCTCAAGAGTTGATGGTAAAACTCATTTTTCAAGTGTTTTGATATTGACTTCTTCAGATTTGAACTCACACAGGGACACAAGTGACCTGTTCAGCATCAATCATATCAGAGCAATGATTAAATGAATGGGCTACCAGATAAGAGCATGGCTGCTCAAAGTACAGACATCAGACGAAAGATAAAATGCCTACAACATGGAACCTATGAGGACATCATGAAAAGACACATACCCAAACCACTCCACATGAGAGCCTGTTATCTCAAGTTGTGATTCATTCATCAAGTACCCTAGAGGCCAAAAACCTCATTCTGTGAGGCTAACATTTGAACTGAAGGGGTCATTTTTTAAACAGTTCATCACCGAAACAGCGGAGAGTTGTTCTAAGGTTGGGCTGTCGAACACCCCATCTCCTCTTTTTAGTTACATCATTACAGAATGATGCTCAACATGAGTTCCTGGAGGCATGCACACCAAGCGACACTCAAAGGAGGCCAGTCCTCAAGAGACGTTGCCTCTAATACTCCTTCCAAAGGACGGTCATCCACTGGAGCCATCTGCCAGGAGAGACTGCCACTGCCCCAGACTTCAAAATGTTCCGGAGCACAACTCCTTGTGCCATACTCAGGTTTTTCTGTTTCAGATGCCTTCATCATGCACCATACCATCCTTCATCCACTTTTTCCAGACACCAACAAACTTTTACACCAACCAAGTTTTTACAAATACATGCCCCTCGTCTGTATCAGTCGTTAAAGACAGTTGATCAGTCCTACGAGGAAGAAAGAACGAAGGGACCTTCAGGTCTCGGTGTAGCATATTGGTTACCATCATAAAGGCATCTGTTGCACTGCACGTATACATATACGAGAAAATGCACTCAAATTCCCCATTTCATTATGGCACGAGTGGGTTCCCACTTCATATTGATGATTCATTCCGCAAATTTCTACTTATCAAACGGCGGGAATTCACTCAACATTCTCCAACATGCCTCTTATGTCTTCAATGGGACGTATTCAAGACTTTATCAAGGACCACGCAACGTATCATCATGTAGGTGATAGTTGTTTGGTTACAAGATGTGCTAAAGCCAGAAGTGGTGTTTCACTAGAGGCTTCTCAAAATTGGCCATGTCTTATTTAGAAGCATTTTTTGCAGATGAAATGTACAAGAAACTCTCTGGTCTGCAATCTGCTTAAACTTTTTATGTGCATTTTTTTTGAGATTGAACCACATACATGTATTCTAGTTGGCATTTGAAGGGAGATTTAACTTGAAGCAAAAATAGAAGTCATTTCTAATCTATTTTTGCTTGAATGCAATATTCAAGAGAGTACCAGAGCACCCATGACTTGAAATGACAACAATTTCACAGGTATACAGTGTTATATCTAGGATTTCAGAAGGGCATGGTGCAAACTTTGCGAAAAGGGCACTTCAACCTAGAAAAGGGCACTTTTCATTCGCGACATTTCTTCTAACGGAATTTGAAAAGCTAAAAAGTTAAAAAGGTCTCTATAACTCCAGTCAACAGCCAATTTAAGCCAGTTTCTAAGGTGATATGACCAAAAGGGACCATGGCAAAGGGTCTGGGGGTACTAAAAACCTAAAAAAAAAAAA
>NMRB01000580.1:239563-261300 GCA_002633025.1 Notospermus geniculatus
TTCTTGTGGTATATGATAAATATAAAACCACACTCGTGAGATTTCCGAGGAAGCAGAACACACTCGTGATGATCTTTTGCCCGGAACCCCCTCGACCTTCGGTCTCGGGGGTTCCTGGCAAAAGATCACCACTCGTGTGTTCTGCTACCTCGGAAATCCCACTCGTGTGGTTTTATGATTATACATTACAACCATAAAATCTGTACGCCTTGGTCGTCAATGTGAACAGGATGACCTTCAGGCCAGGCAGGCCAAGAAAACACGAGCTGCATTCTCAGCACTTTCATTCTTTGTATCCAAATCTATAACTTTGCCAAGGGGGAGGTGAGCAAACAGCCACCCAAGAAAAGAACAATGTCTAGGGAAAAACTGGCCAGTATTGTGGATCAGGGATTTGATAACCAGTGGTTTCACTTCTCCGCTGCCTGACAGTAGACATGAACATGTACATGTATTTCTTTTTCCTACTTCCAGACTCTCTCGTGAATTGACACACCAAGCTTGCAATCGTCCCGGCAACAGTAGCCGGAATGACTACGGCCACAGCTATTGGGACACGGCAAACGAATCAACCAACAAGTGCACTCGCTATGCTAAAACACAGTATCGATCTGACGGTACTCGAGCCATGGCAATGCTAATTCATGAGGATTTCACAGTTACCAGAGCGGCGGTTCAAAGGAACAGCATCTGAGCATTAGACGGCAAGTCTGCTTCTTGTTCCAGGCAAGATCAGGCTGCACCATGGTTCAAAGGGAGATGGAACGAATAATGAATGAAGAACTGTGCTAATGATGCCGAGGGGGAGAGATGGGAGGAGAAAGGGAGGGGGCATGAATTTGTGTGAGGAACATGATACTTCATCCTCCCATAGCAGGACTTTGGTCTTGCTCATCTTCACGGATGAAGAGGAGCGAGGTAAAAACCCCTGCTGTGGGAGGATGCTGAATTTAGAAAGCACCCACCTTGTGGTGAAATGCCCCGTGACCCCATTGGGTCAACAGTAGGGAAACCAAGCCTATACACCTAAACCACGAAAAACACCACTTTTTCATCCCAAAATACACACTCTAGGTCTTGCCTAGTGCTTTTCCATACAAAATTTTATTATCACCAGCATAATCTCTTTTGAAGAAGGCTCCATGAATACAAATCGGTGCCTAAGGTGAGATACAACACGGAGCAAACGTTTGGAGCAGACACCAAAACAGAAACATGCCACTGGCAGACATTTTTCCAGTGTACACAAAGTCTCAAATGAATTGCTTTTAATGCATTTCACCATGAACACGCCAGAATAAGAAATAAACTACAACTGAAATGTACATCTTATGTATTTTTTGTGAACAATATGTACTTTGATATTTTCCCACTGGAAAATAGGTGACAACCAGTTCAATGGAATGATGACAGAGCCTGAATAGCCAGTTTGGAGAAGCCATACCTGGGCTGTTCGGAGCGGGTGTTTTATTTGGTGGGATAAAGTGTCCCATGCCATCTCCACAACTGCTAAATTGAATGATTTTCTAAAGCTTTCTTGTGATTTAAACATCATGTCGACAAGGTTGGAATGAGACACAAAGTTGTATTAATTTATCTATCTTTATCTACCTGAGCAGTGCCTTTTTGAAGAAGTTCAGATCTGTCATCATGATGTAATCCACATAGGTACACTGTAGTTAAAATTCCAGCCCAAAATGCTAATGACTTCCTTTTACTTTTAATAATCCAATCAGTCTAATTATAAATGTCAATAGTAATTAATCCTAGAGCCTGCATGAGGCATTGCCTTCCAACTAACATTACATGTACTCAATGGAAAGAAACTAATTAGATCACACAAGACCAAGAACGGAGTGATCAAGTTCAAGGCAAAAAATATGTTCTGATGTTGCCTGACAGGGCACCAATAAAAGGTCAAGCCTAATGGGGAGCACCATTTGGTCACGTGATGACTTATAGAGCAGAGGTGACACCTATAGAGGCTCATTGTTCGAGAGATGCGGTTCACCAAGCACGGCCAATCACACCTTGAATCGTCAGGAATAATTAGGTGGCATCTGTGTACTATAAGTTCAAACCCACGCGTATATTCTCGCATGGTCTGCCTCACCGTTCTTCCCCATTTAGTGACCATTTTAAGGGGAAACTACACTGCACAGTTTAGAAAAGGGGTAGGTCAGCATGGGACAAGAATCAATTATCTAAATCAATGATCAACAGGCCTGGGGCATAAACCTCTCCAGAACTCTCTGTAAAAACTAACCATTATTGGCAATTCCATTATACGTCAGTCATATTTTCAAAACAGAGATCAAGAGGCACAACAAATCTCACCCACACACTTTATATTAGGCCTTAAGTGCACAGGACATCCAAGTCGCAAGGTCGTCAAATTACCACACAATCAACCTTGCTCTGGTGGTGCATTATAACCAAAATGGCCTTTGTTACCACATGCGTACTACATGTATACATGTAGTAGGAGGATTCTTCAATTCTAGCTTCTACATCCATGGGTACCTCAAACAGGATCATACTACATGTAGCCTACTATGTATCAGGAATGCCACTGCCATGGCCCTGAACAACTAAAGAATTTATGATAGGCCCTTCAGAAACCAAATACATGTATGTGGCTTGCTGGAATGACGGCAAGGTGCACATCATTCACGAGGTGAAAGAATCACTCGAAGTTTTAAACAGCCATTGATTTCATCTCCTGGTTCGATCTCTGAATCAGCTATTTGGTAGGCATGGTAGGTGCTCTACCAAATCAAAATGCGCAATGTCAGTATGCAATGTCCAAGAAATGGCGATGCCTGATGACATTCACACTAAACAAACAAATCAGCCAGCATTCAGAGGACATTTGCCTCAAGATATACACAGCATGATTTGGGTTTTTTTCATTCCATGTGTCATCTGATCCGTCCTCAACCAGCAGACCTCGCCGCCCTCAACACAACCCACGAAGCTTGTTCAAAGTATTAACACATCACGGGAAAGCAACTGGTACTGATCGCCATGGAAACGTGTGTAGTTTGTCATCCTGGGGCAAAAAGCACTGGTTTTGAGAGTGATCATATTCTGATGTGGATATAACCGTTTAGAGTGTCAACTTACACAAACTACTGACTGAAGTCAGCCTAGATTTCTTTGCTTTTCTTCTATGCAAATCCCACTGAGAAACAAGGGCGGGCATAATGTTAACTTTAAGATAGTAGTTCATGGTTCTCACATGCACCCTTGATGTGAGTGATCCAATTTGTTGAAGCTTTCATGGAGAATTTTTCAGTTCACTGCAGATGAAACTCAACACAAAAATACAGACTAACATTTAACTTACATGTATTGCCAGCAGATTGACTTCAATTCCTCCGCAATCAAAACACAAGTGCCTGTATTTTGTTATAGAGGCTTTGCATGTGACGTCACAAGCCACCATGCTGGAGGACACGCTGCAGAGGCGGAGCGAAATGAGCCATGCATGCCCCAGTGACGTTACCGGTACGTCAGACAATGGCGTGGCACTTCACACAAGTCACGTCACGGTCAGCTCACACCTCTGCACCCTACATGTATCTCCTCCAGAATGGCCGCCAGGATGACATCATTGCAAAGCCTCAATACACCCTGTATTTGACATCGAAATATCTTGTTTGTAGAGACCTTACCTTTGATAGATGTTTGTTGACCCATTTGGTAAAGGTCTTTCTTTGCACAGCATCTCTTTCATCTGAAATGAACAAATTGTGGCAAAAATAATCATTAGCAAAACCATGAATTAACAATATCATTTTTTTCTTGAATGCTGGCTGTACATGTACATGTATGTTGTTTTTTTCAATTTGTGTAATTGAATTGATCTCCTGAGCCAACACTACAGAAAAAAGGCAGGTAATCTATTTAAAGAGCACTTGGCATACTCATTATTACACCTGTACCTCACGTCAACCAGGTGTTGAAGACTACGTACAGGAAAAATTTTCATCATCTAAAAAACCTGCTGGCCATAAACTGATAGATCTTCATAAAATGGATAAATGCATCACTTTTCAGTGCTTCATCATTGAGTGGGAGTATTTTAAATACTCCAAGATTACAGATTCTTTTTGTCTCCCAGATGGTATAACGAGCATACTGTGGAATGCACAAATACTACCCTGGTTTGAAAAACCATGTACAGTGGAACCTTGGGGACACCTTCGGGACTGGTTTTGCTGTCGTTAATTGAGAGGTGTCCTGATTACAGAGGTCAAAATGCATAGAAATGACGAGTTTGGGACTGAATTTTGGTGTCCTTAGTGAGGTGTCCTGGCAGAGATGTCTGCTAAGAGAGGTTCCACTGTACATTGTACATTGTACCTGTAAAATGGATAAGGAAGTAAAAAACTTCCTGAAATCCCATAACCCCACAGTTTTTCATCAAGCACCAACTGGGTGACAGAGATCCCCACCCCCCAGTCAACTGTCCAGAACAGCTGTACGTGCCATTCATTTTTAAATGAATACCTAAATAAAAGTCTGAGGGTCTTAGGTCTTAATTTTGTACATTCCAATGGTTAAGGGCTTAGTTTTGCATACACCCAAATAAAAGAGTTTAGGTTTTGCGGGACAGATGAGCCAGACTGTCTTGAGTAGACAGAGCAACAGTCAAACATTCTGAGGAGCAAACCAGGAAATCTTCCTTGCATACAAAAAAGGTGGGGTGATATGAATTCATAATCTCACCAAGTCCAATATCTCATGTTAGCTGGTATTAGCAGCTAATCAATGGAAGATGCATGGAGTCTTTTGATGAGTCAGCTCATTTGGGACTCGTTTGTCTGGCCAGCAGCCATGGCAGATGAAAATATTCCGCAGGCTACAGTGCATGGTTTCGATCACGTGCATACTGTATCATTATCGCTGACTGCTGTTTTTTACAGGTTTAAGAGGCAAACCTCACATTTCTGATGACCTCCTATACACATAAGATAAGGGATAGATCTATTGATGTGGAGTTGAACCCTGAGGGATTTGACAGGTGCATGATCACCAATGATCATCACCTTGATGACAGATGCATGATCACCAGGTGATCATCACCTGGAGACAAAAGAGGAGGAAAGCCTGGGTCAGACCATCCTCCCACAGCAGGGGTTTACCCTCGCTCTTCTTCATCCACTCACACAAACTTGTGTGCGAGTGTATGAAGAGGAACAAGACCAAAGCCTGCTGTGGGAGGATGGGGTCTGGTCAGACTCAATCTGGAACTTCAGGAGTACCGGTACACTATGTTTTTAAATGTGTCCTTCCTCCACTGGTCAAAATTTCTTGGGAGATGTTCCAAAATTCATGATACTGATGCAGAATCACTTGAGCTCTGATGTCAGATACACATACATGTAGGCACTGTCACATTAGAACGCCACCAATAACACATTTTTTTTCGTTGCTATCATTCTTCACTACTGACATCCCCCCTTGTGTGGAGACAATGTCTCTGCAACATCTGTTACAATGTACTTTACAACAAATGCATGCAGTCAGGGGAGGAGACATGTGACATCTGGACAATTGCCGGCATTTATCAGCCAAGACAATAATGCTCTGGGTATAATCTCTTTCTACATGTACATGATTTATTCATAGCGTGTATCCGATGATTCTGAAAACTGTGATTTTCATCTTGTTGATGTTACACACCGAAAGACTTCAACCATCCTCCATACATTTGATGCCACCAAGTTGACTTCAAGTGATTTTCACATGTCTTCATCCTGAGAACATCAGGAGTTCTTAGCGCTCGCTCCCTTCGTCACAGTGACAAACAAGGGAGCAAATTGCTAACCCCTGATGTTCTCAGGATGCATGTCTAGGGCCTGGTGCTACATGTAAGCTGTCAGCAAATGGGTTGCAATAAGGGTAATTATGTCAGACCTCATACACATGACATCATTGCAGCCGATAAAAAAATTCTATGAAAAACTTACCAGTCTCACGCCTTCTATTCTCCTCATAGAACTGGAAGGGGTTTTGATCTGGATGACCAGATTCTGGCAAAAGGGAATCCACAGCAAACCACTCTGACATATCTGATCTATCCATTATACTTTAGAGTTCAAATAAATCCACTGATCGTTCATTCATTGCCAAATGCACAGAATACACGGCTAGAGTATAGCATTCAATACCTCAGGATTTCAAGTACAGCCAATATCTGACAAGCACTTCTACCCTGATCTACCTTCATTTAAATCGTTTGAAGTTCAGCAACATGCATGTTCGCCAGACCAGGCTCGCACACTGAAAGTGTGATAATATACTTTTCACCTTGAATCCAGCAAGACCAGGAGATATTTTTATAGCGAAGGTAGATCCATCCGATGTCTCTGCTGAGCCGTGTCCTGACTATTAACACGAAATTTCCACACTAGGCCACATACTGAGATCTTGACAAGGGGAATATTTGTCCAAACCAATGCAATGGAACAGGTTCATAAGCGGGCTACTGTTATGTTAATCTCCACGTCCCAATGACCCTTAAAAACTTATCTAAATATGTAAGGCTCACCATTTAAGGGACCTCTACACACTACTCGAAAGAAACAACGTATCCCGTTACTGAAAAATGGTAAATGAGCATGTGTGGGTGACTGCATTACCCGCCATGTATTGTTCAAGGAATCCATTCAATGCAAGGAAGAGGAAGACGAACAAAAGACACTTGCACTCGTAGCGGACAAATGAGATTTGTGATCCCTCGATCACTTAAAAAAATCCTAAATGCAACAAATTCTGTCAATTCAGGAGGGGACAGGGAGAGAACGGCGTATCCTGAAATGGTCGTCAATGTCGTGACTAGCAGATGATTCATGTTTACACAGGGTGTCAAGAAATAAGGGATTCCCAAAGAATAACACAACACCGCTTCCAGGACTATCACTACATCATGATGTTTCTATCCTGCATGACCAGATAACGAACCCTATCATTCAATACCATGATACTCCACATGGCATCTCATGATCTAGGCCTACATGCCATTAATTAAACATTACAAGTACGAACGCCTGTGATTACAAGGCCTATGATCTCAGTGATGACATAAGTACATACATAGTATTTTGAAGTGTAAATATGTGTACTGATAAAACTTGTACATGTGCCACATTTATCAAATAATGTGCTGGTGTTTTAAAGGCCTTCAAACATTCCTGTCAATTAAAGCCTTGGCTTTGTAGGTCACTTCCTGGAAATCAAAGCTCGCCGACCTGTCAATCAAGTTTTTAAAGAACACAGCCCTGAACGTGTGTAACCAGTACAAATGAACTTACCGGCTATCCTGAGGACTGCCCTGTCTGCTGGGTCAAGCTGTAGGATGCTGAGGGGCATCTGCAGCTC
Source organism: Notospermus geniculatus (assembly GCA_002633025.1). Taxonomy (NCBI): domain Eukaryota; kingdom Metazoa; phylum Nemertea; class Pilidiophora; order Heteronemertea; family Lineidae; genus Notospermus; species Notospermus geniculatus. Next base: position 246,953 of record NMRB01000580.1, read on the forward strand.
CAGCAGATCCTGTTGAAGGTGTTTATAGGCATACTCTTCATCATACATTCGAGCCATGTCAACATTGCACGAAAAACGCCGAGAAAATGTATGAAAATCCGAGATCGAGAGCGAAGTCGGGCACGACCCGCGTCGGGGAAAATAGGTATCCTCACGTTAAATAATCCGTTCTCCAGTGTTATGGTAGAACATTGTCAATGTCTGAGGTCCCTTTTGTCCAAGTAATCCCTTCCTATAGTTCTCATACACGGGAAATGAAGCATTTTCAGGCGTTGAACATGTTGAAAGAGAAGGACTGCAGAATCATGGCTGACATGCAATGCATGATGGGTGCTTTAGAGAATTGAGCAGCCCCCCGCCGCGGGGTAAGCTGTCGGTGCGAAACGGGCTTAGGAAAAATAATTACTAACCTGACAGCCGTCCAACTCGGTCGTGGTAAAGATGTAGAAGGGTTGGAGTTGACTCCATCACTGTTTCATCAAAAGACGACATTTCTTATTTCTTCTTATCGTTGAGAATTTGGAAAATGCTTCTCAGCGGAGGGAGGGCTACACTTGATAGGAATGTCCAATTTACCGATGCAGCTCGACCAACATCCCGTTGTAAGCTCAGTTTTCATTGGTTTCTACTCCATTCTGTCTCCTCGCAGGTATCGGAGAATCTGATGTCAGAATAAGCAAATAGGTACTTGGTTAGGTGAAGTTGAATAATTTCCTGAGCCGGGAAAAAGTCACAACAAATTCGCGAAAAAATTAGTTTCATTAAAGTTTTCCACGAGAAATTCAAAGCCACTCAATTTAGGTGGAGAGGGAAATGGCCTTGTGCGTCGCGCGCACCATCATCATCAGCTGCCCAAAAGGATAGATCATCAGAGATCAAACGGGAAATGCATTATCAAAAGAGGATTATCTTTCGATGCCAGTTGGGGCAAGATGATATTTAACAGTTTAATTTAAGTGCACTGTAGACTATACCAAGTCATACATGATATCCTGGGGAACCGCAGATCTAATGAGCAACTTCTGTTTAATTACTTAATCCGCTTATCAAAGAAACATGAAATATCAGCAGTTTCGTCCGCCAAATAATTGAGATTATTCCTCTGGAAACGAGTTTTGTTATTAAGGAAAAACTCCCTGATCGTGAAAATACACCCTTCTTATCTTGGACAGTCAAATGTTTAAAAAACGTCATTGAAAGACCTGGGCCGACCGCCAAGAAACTCCGATAGCTAACAGAGAGATGTATGCGATACCCCGCTTTTACCATTACAGAATTTCTCTGTTAGGCCCTGTTTAGTGCTATCGAAGTTTCTTGGCGGTCCGCCTAGGGTCCATATTCATAAACATACTTAAGTCAAAGTGTGACACTTATCTTTTGTGTTGAACAAAGGATAAGTGTTACACTTACACTTAAGTAGTTTAATGAATATGTATTCCAAAATCCTGGATCCGCCCCTGATAAAGTATACTGACAGTATAATTCCTCCAAAGGTCTTCCTTCGTCTCCTCCGTGTGCGGAGTTTCGAGACCATTGGGCTTTTTTAAGTCTCCGCCGGAGACAAAAGGGGCTGTTCATTTTCGTCACTTGAGTGAGGAATCTGAGTTGTGATCCTTGGGAAAACGGAGAAAGCTATGGAGATTGCAGGGATTATTTGTTGTGCAGCACAGAATAATCACTGCAATNATTGAAGTTTTCCACGAGAAATTCAAAGCCACTCAATTTAGGTGGAGCGGGAAATGGCCTTGTGCGTCGCGCGCACCATCATCATCAGCTGCCCAAAAGGATAGATCATCAGAGATCAAACGGGAGTTTGCGCCAAATGCATTATCAAAAGAGGATTATCTTTCGATGCCAGTTGGGGCAAGATGATATTTAACAGTTTAATTTAAGTGCACTGTAGACTATACCAAGTCATACATGATATCCTGGGGAACCGCAGATCTAATGAGCAACCGCTTCTGTTTAAAATTACTTAATCCGCTTATCAAAGAAACATGAAATATCAGCAGTTTCGTCCGCCAAATAATTGAGATTATTCCTCTGGAAATGAGTTTTGTGAAAATACACGCTTCTTATCTTGGACAGTCAAATGTTTAAAAAACGTCATCGAAAGACCTGGGCCGACCGCCAAGAAACTCCGATAGCTAACAGAGAGATGTATGCGATACCCCGCTTTTACCATTACAGAATTTCTCTGTTAGGCCCTGTTTAGTGCTATCGAAGTTTCTTGGCGGTCCGCCTAGGGTCCATATTCATAAACATACTTAAGTCAAAGTGTGACACTTATCTTTTGTGTTGAACAAATGATAAGTGTTACACTTACACTTAAGTAGTTTAATGAATATGTATTCCAAAATCCTGGATCCGCCCCTGATAAAGTATACTGACAGTATAATTCCTCCAAAGGTCTTCCTTCGTCTCCTCCGTGTGCGGAGTTTCGAGACCATTGGGCTTTTTTAAGTCTCCGCCGGAGACAAAAGGGGCTGTTCATTTTCGTCACTTGAGTGAGGAATCTGAGTTGTGATCCTTGGGAAAACGGAGAAAGGTATGCAGATTGCAGGGATTATTTGTTGTGCAGCACAGAATAATCACTGCAATTTGCAGCTTCATAGCTTTCTCCATTTTCTCAAGGATCACAACTCAGATTCCTCAATTGACGAAAATGAACAGCCGCTTTCTACTTGTCGCAACGTGTGCTGCAGGCTTTAGTAAATAAAATAACATTTAAACCTTAGAGAGCGTTTCAAAAAATCTTTTCGGGCTGCAATATTTGTGCTGCAGAATGACTGACACCATTTTCAGTCTTCATTCCGCGGGGTAGGGCCTTCCTTGGAGGACGCACGTCTCCACAAAGCTTCAAACGGCCGCATTCTTCTCAATTTAATTTATTTCTGCCTAGTAATGCATTAATCGTTTCACACCACACACTGTTGTTGATCCATGGCGAATCTTCCCGTGGCCAGGACGACATTAGAGAGGTTAAGATGCGCCCCGAGAACGAGAACGTGGCGACAAGAGAATGGGACCTGTATCACAAAACCATCTGGAGGTAACTCGGATTGTTTTTCACAGTAACAGTGGCGGATGTCTTCCAATGAAGAACACACCGTTCTAAAAGCTGGATTCTTGCTGTCAGAGAAGTTACAGGCATGCCACAAAGTCACCACGTTCTCGTTCTTGTTCTCGGAGTAAAATCTTAACCTCTCTAATGTAACAACTAATCGCTGTCTTCACTTTTCGTATAGTTACAATCACCACCGCACGTGCAGTGGCGGCAGCACCTGACGGTGTGCCATCAGCACAAAAACAACATGGAGGACCAAGTGCCAACTCCTTCCATTTTTCCTCCCATAAAATGATGTTTTAGAGCTTGTCCGGTTAAATCGGACTGTCGTGTCAACACAGGTGGCATTGGAAAAGTTTTCTGCTGCAGTGAAGACCGAATTTTATGCGCAGCAATGCGTTTTGGCGGAGTTTTCAGCCGCCGAAGTGTCAGAATTTTGTCCCTGATCACAGCTCAGGGCCACATCCAACATGTCCAATCAGCATGGTCAGTCCCGCCGTCACTGAATCAGACAAGATCATGGTTCTCAAACCTTGCCAGTGCTTCATACTTGTCATTCAAGTCCAATGTGACATTATCGAGGTCATTTAGCTCAACTTGTGTTCTGGAACAGAGCCAGAAAGATGGATCTGGAGGGGCAAAGCCGCTGGCGTCGTTGTCAAGACCGGTGTTTAAACCCAAGAAAGTTGCTGTCCTGACAAAGATGACCAGGTATGACTATGAGAAGAGGCTGCATTGCTACTGGACAGAAGAAGAACTCGAGAGACATGTAAGTGATGGATTAGGCGTACCGGCGGTATAGAGGAACTTGGTGTCCACCAATTTTCAGTACCGGTTTTTTTCTGTGTTGTTCCACTTTGTTGCAGTGTACAAGCATCTGTAATTGGAGAGTTGTAATTTGCCAGTCTCTCTGCTCTAGATAAATCATGAAATGGAATATGAATGCTGATAAATCAGTATAGGTTAGGTTATTTGATGTATCAATAATTGTTCTGAAATATCATTTCAGCTAGTGGGCAGAGGATCTGACTACACAGGTCTTAAACGTATGCATGAAGCCCACCATAAAAAAGTGGGAGAAATTGTCAATATTTTATGGTAAGTGGAAAGTAGATGACATGGTCTACAACCAGAAATTAGTAAACTAACTGAGTTTTAGATTCAACTGCAGGATCAGCCCCTATCTTTAAGTCCGAACAATTCTACTTTTCAGTGAGCGAGGAATTGAAGTGCGACTTATTGAGAGGTTTCAGTACACTCCAAGTGTGATCGATTGGGCAGATGCCATCATAACAGCTGGAGGAGATGGGACATACCTTCTTGGTGCCAGCAAGATACACACCAAGGATGTACCATTGTTAGGAGTCAACACAGATCTTCTGAGGTGTGGTATTTGAGATTGAAAGTATTAGTAGGCCTACATGTACATGTTCTGATAAACATGTACCATCATTCCTTTATTGAAGCTAACATGTAGAGTAGCATTTCCTTATAGAGACACCTCTCTAGGAAGGAGAGCAGGGTTCAGTCCCCAATCCATCATGTCCGTTTTTACCACTGTAATGTGGAGAAAAAGGACAGCAAAAGCATGCTGCAACTGCAATGTTCACCTTGTTTGTTTCAGATCTGAGGGATACCTCTGTCTTCCTCGGTACTATTCTCAAAACTTTGCTGAAGCTTTGGATAGACTACTGTGGAGAAAAAGGACAGCAAAAGCATGCTGCAACTGCAATGTTCACCTTGTTTGTTTCAGATCTGAGGGATACCTCTGTCTTCCTCGGTACTATTCTCAAAACTTTGCTGAAGCTTTGGATAGACTACTGGCTGGAAAATTCAAGTAAGTTCAGTTGAGTTGTATCCAAGGGTGACAATGATGACAGAGGAACTTGCAGACGAATTTGGTTGTGATTTTCACAGGCTATTCAAAACCATGGAATTTGAATTTCACACAGATTTCGCAAGTTGTTTTCCATGAAACATTGACAACTTACTTGAGGTAGGACATACATAAAGGTACATTTGTTTTTCAGGTGGGTCTACAGGCAACGAATCAGGATCACAATGAAAGGGAAACATGAGAATGATCAAGGCGTTGAACTTGATGATCAAGAACTATTGAGTCCAGAACATCGGTTCTGTGAACATGTTCGTGAACATGAACTAACCTATGCCAATAATGATGAGACCCTGCCTGAAAGAGTTCTTCCCATTTTAGCCCTCAATGAGGTCTTCATGGGGGAATCCCTGTCTGCTAGGTTAGTGTAGAAATAACTCTATGGTGGACCCAAATAAAGATTATAAATCACAAATTTCTTGCCGAGGGATCTCTGGATTTGAGTTTTTCTTGACTTGAATGTGCCAATGGCTGGGTGTAAATACATAAGAATGACCATGGGCAAATTCACAACATTTAAGGATATTCACTTGTTACACTCATCTTTCTTTCAGAGTATCTTATTATGAAATATCTGTTGATGATTCCCCACGGGAAAAACAGAAAAGTTCTGGGGTCACTGTTTGCACTGGCACAGGATCTAGCTCGTGGTACTTCAACATTAATCACCTGCATAGAAGCAGCATCAAAAAGTTATTACAAATAGGTGAGGCTGTCAGAAAACATCAGTATAGAAATGTATGAAAATTACTGAAACATCCAATACGTTCATCTCTCAATTCAGTCAGTGTTTTCCATGATGTATCATTTGCTTCTGCAGCCAATGAAGTTGGGGGTCTTGATATACCTGAAAGTGATGAGACATTTGTACGGAAGGTCACCAAGTTGTACAACGGACATCTACGATTTGATGCCAGCAAACCGAAGGTAGCTTACACAATTAGAGATCCTGTTGTCAACGGTATGTACTAACTGATGGATAAAGGCCACGAGGCCTTGATAATTTTGTCCTTTGACTTATAAATGTTATACACAATAGATAAATGTTGCTGCCATGGGGATTCTGGAAAGTCATGTCTATTTACCAGGTGAGAGGACTACCCACCATGTATCAACAGTGATCTTCAAGCATACTGTCTTGAAAAAGAAGCATGATTATTATGGGAGTTACATGTATTTCTATATTTGCCTTTATTTTCAGGTATATTTCAAGTTTCAAATCCCCACGGCTTTGCCAAGAAGTAAGTTGAAATTCTAAATGTATTTGCCATTGTGGTCATCTTTGAAGTGTATGAAGAATGGATTGTTCACATATTTCATGCAGATGAGTTTAATTCTCGTTCAAGAAATAGTGCAGTGTTTAGAATACCCCAATGGAATCTGTGTTGCAGTGTTTAGAATACCCCAATGGAATCTGTGTTAACAGCAGCTCTCGATGATTAGTAAGGTGTTACATTTTGTATTACAGGGTGTTGATAAAATCACGCATGTGGGATGCCAAGCTGGTTGTGGATGGAGGCGTTTCTTTCCAATTCAATGATGGTGCCATTGTATGTTTAGAAATCTTCGAAGAAGATTCCCTAAAGACTGTCGCTTTTGACGATATCCCTCCATTTACTGCTCATCATATTCAAGATCCAGACTTATAAAGCCTGTCTATGTGTGCAGTGTAAGCTTACCGTATATGACGAAGGAGCTGTCACTTTTGAGTGCCAGTATACGAGTTGTTTTACAATGTTGTTGTCCCTTTTTGATCAGATGGCCAAATAAAAACCATCTCTAAAGACATTCCTGCCCTTGTAATCGATTCAGAATGAAGGATTTTGCTCTCTCGACCTGAACCTATTTGGAGTTGACAAAAAGGGATGTGCTGAGAAGCTGAAGACATTATAGTTTTAAAATGGCCCCAATATTCAATTGGCATACCTTGACAACCACATTCAAATGAAAGCATTTTGGAGCATTTTCAGAGGTGTTGATTATCATTTGTAAAGGTATATCATGTGCAGCTGAACTTCATTGAGCAGGCAACGTACTTTATCTGTCCTGAAGGCAATAAAATCAATCATGGAACTAAATTGTTGTATCTGGATGTGTATAAGGCTGCAATCACAAAGAACTACACGCTACACGTACACGCCTGTTAACAAAGCCTTCACGATCGCGAACCTTTTGTGAAGCCTTTGTTGAAAATGAAAATTATTTAAAGTGCCAAAATCCACAGAAATGTGATCAGTGACACTGTGTACAAACTATGACGGTCTGCTGTAGCGAGCAAAGAGAAAGGCTTTGAGGTGGCGAGCAAAGGCAGTTGTGCTCTCAACCTTTCTGATGTTGGCTGGGAGTTGATTCCACAGCCTGGGAGCAGTACACTGGAAAGCACTCTGTCACCATAAGACAAAACCCTTCCCCTCTGCTCAACCAACAGCAGGCCATCAGATGACCGGAGATTGCGTGCTGGACGGTAAACATGTAGAAGTTTTTGGAGATATGCAGGTGCAGTACCATGGATACATGTACATTTGTTAAAAGGCGTGTACGTGTAGCGTGTAGTTCTGTGTGATTGCAGCGTAAAGGGAGTCCCTTTGGTATATTAGCGAGGTTTCACAAGCGCCCGGTTAGGCCATAAGACAACGTTTATCTACATGTATTGTTTGGGTACACCCACACAATAGATAAACGTTGTCATATGGCCTAACCGGGTGCTTGTGAAACCTCACTATTGTCAGGTGGTGTCGACCGTTTAGGTCTAAAAAGAAATTTGATATTGAGCAAAATGGAAATAGAATTGTGGAAATGATTATGATGAAATTACCTCATATAAAGATTTTAACAAGGCATCTTGGATTTACATGTACGGTATTTTGTGTATTTTGACTGTTGTCGCATTGTTCGGTACAATCTGATGATTGTAATAAAGGCTTAAAATATTAAAACCGGTTCATGTTGTGTATTGTACCTCGTCGTGTCTCTAAATGGGAAGACAGTACATTAGGGAGGTTTAGAAATCAAACAATAAACGTAAACTTTACGACATTATTTTTCATACTACACATTAACCAGATTTTATATTGCATTTTCAGTACAAAAATAACGTTAACATTTACGTTTATTGTTTGATTTCTAAACCTCCCTAATACCATCAAAACCCCAATACCAGTAACATGACATCATCAAGATGTTTTGTTTGAAGGCGACAGCTTCACATGGAACATGTAAAATTGCAAACTTCTAGATGGATTTCAGGCCAAATGCTCCTTGATAGGCAGGGGTGGATCCAGGATTTGGGAAAAGAGGGGGCACCCTGTGCTACTAAACATTGAAATCTGCGGTGAATTTCAAAGATTTGCTCCAAACTCCAGAATTTCATGGTTGATTTTACAGATTTTTTGGCCAAAGGGGGGCACGTGCCCCTGTGGGCCTCCTTGGATCCGTACCCGATAGGCTAGGAGTAATTTGACAAAAGCCCAGTGCCACCGACAAATGAACATAGAGGTACATTCCATACCTAGGCAAAATGCTGCTGCAGCTAAGTGTAGCATCTCCTGTCATTCAGTACATGTGCAGGAATTAATGCACACGAAATTTACATCGAATGTAAACTGGTTAGGGTCAGTGAGAGGAGATTTTGTCTCATTTATGGGCCTGCATTTGTCACCTAACACAGTTAGTGAACTTACCAACCAGCTGTCTTCTGGGCATCCAAATACCGGTAAATGCTTCTTCACACGAGCCAACTACATTGGAAGAATACCACTCCTTCTGGAATAGTGTTGGTGGCTTGGACCAGGTATTGCACTTAGTCAGTAGGCCTATTGGCCAACACAGGGTCCTGATGTAATCGAGGCACAATACATCCTGTTAGTTTTATGCCAATTTGAGCAAGACTGAACTTCAATGTTGGAAATGTACCGGAACATGGACTGATCATTTCTTGGATAATTAGTGGAAACATGGTAGGTACTGTGGGCTACATAATACATTCACCAAGCTGGAACGATAGGTCCGCTGTTGAAAAGTCTGTCAGCCCTATCCTTCCCTCAAAGAAAAGACCTGTCCACATAAACTATTGTTAGCCGGTCAAGCCAAAAGTAGGCACTTGTCGCAAGTGATTATCATTGGCCATCAGTTTACTCAACTATTATTCATAGCTGTCCACTACCGGTACTATTGTAAACCTACAAAAGCATACATGTACATTTCAGCTATTGTGTTGAAAGGCCATTAACCATTTCCCCAGTTTTGAGACAAGTGCCTGCTTTTGCTTACCCCCTCACCCGTTTCCCTACAGAAAATGCTGCCAACAGATTTCAATGCGTTAACACTGATGAGCACACTGCTGCTTGGCATTCTACCAAGACACGGACGTCAAATTATAGTGGTCTGCTGACCTGGACCTGGGAGAATGGAAAATGGTAATGAGCAACAACATGGACAAGTATTTTCAACATTTTTTTTTCAAAACATGTGATTTCCTCCAAAGCTATGTATTTTTTCATTAATCAACAACAGAAGATGGCTTTCAACATTTCTGCAGCCATGTTCACAGGTTTTATGAATGATGCAAGAATACAAAACCTTTGGGGCATGTGGCATCCTGAGGTGGGTCAGAGCGGCACACAAGTCTTCACACAACCACAGAAGAACAAAGTGGTACGCTTTCCACCTACCCAGAAGTAAGGTCATCTACAGGATTCTGTGCAAGTTTGCATGAGTCACGAGAGAAATAATTACACTATCTGAGGCACCAGCATTTTTTGGTCAAGATTTCCCATTGTGAGTTATATGCAAATTTGACGTACACCCACACCTCTCCATCCCAGCACATATTGCAATACATCAAGTACATGTACATGTACATGTACTTCATTTGATGAAAAAACTGAACATGACAAACCAAAATTTCATTGAAAAATTGTTATATAACAAAGAGAAGTACAATATGGCACAATCAGAGGAAAATTTTTTGACATCCAGGGCCTTTTTCAAAATCATCGTCATCATTATTGGTTCATGGCCCTCCTCGGTTTTTGGCTTTGCAACCACTTGTCAAAAATAGGCCTTTTTACACAGCGCGGGTGCATTCCGGATGTAATCGAGGAGGGTTTGGTTATTTTTCCCCATGTAAAAGCGAAACAACTGACCTCCACTTTCCTCAGGCCAGTTCAATTCCCCGCGTGAGTTTCGGGACGGTGGAGGTACATGTAGGTGCAGGCCAGTTATTCTCTCGTGTCAAAGCGAACCGACCTCCACCTGCCTCGGGCAGGATTGAGTAAGTTACAATGTACATGTGAAGAAACCACGCCCGAGATTTCTCAAGCACTGTTAGAAGCATAGTTTATCGATTTTTATTGATATTTCCGGGATATTTTGTACTTATGATATTTTGTACTTACGGGCCATCTACATGTAGTGGCCCGCATTTGAAAAACCGACCTCACACTGGATCGAGGCTGGTTACTGAACCCGCACTGTGTAAAAGTGATCAATCTATCCTGAACCGAACCAGCCCGAGGAGGGTGGAGATAGGTTTCCTCGAACCCGCACCGTGTAAAAAAGCCTGATATCCCTTTCTCCCCAAATGTAAAAAAATCAACAATTTTGCAGATGCATCACGGCGCCAAATCACAACGCCTTCAGGCAACAATGATTGCCAACTCCTGCCATAATAACTTAAGACGTTCTACTTGTAGTTCACAAATATAAAGCAAGAACCATATCGGTATTCAAATAATGCTGAATAAGTTAATGAATACGGTAATAATACAAATATAGACAACAAGCGAAGTACACATTCCCATTCCTCAAGTTTATCTACATGTATATGTAGGATGCAGAGTAACCCGTATTTAAGAAATGTGGAGGATACATGTAGTGCAGTCAGATTAGCACTTACCCTAGCCAAAGCAGTCTAAATTTCATCATCTAACATCTACAGGCATTGTTTCTCAGTGAAATCAATGTGAAGTAACTGTCACTCTCATGATCCTACATTGGACTCTTCTTTTATGAATATCTTCTGTCAAATAATATGTATACACATCCTCACTTTCAGCACATGTACTTCTACAAATGTACATGACTGTGAGTGTACAAAATCCAATCCAATGGCACCATAATTGCAGAGCAGAGTAGCATACATGTATAGCAGGTTGAAGAGATTGCTAATAGGTGTACTCTGACACAAATCCGAATTCTACAACATGAAAATTAATTGAACCGCCTAGTTTTCCACATGAGAAGCCTAGTTTGAATTGGGTAGACTGGTGAGAAAAATCAAAAGGTTCCAATATATTTCGCTACTTCAGCTCTAAAACACCCAGAAATGTCTTACTCCTCCCCCCAAAAATATCAACAAGAACTCCGATTTCTCGAAAAGATCAGTCTGTAATTTGAACCAAAGTGATGCTTCTGGTGTCGTGCCTCCAAGACTGCATACAAGTCAGCTCAAAAGAATGAATGCAATTCAACACATGCAGTTGAATAAATTTTGACCATAGTGATTCAGAAAGTGACCATTAGGTCATGGCCCCGTATTCATAAAACTACTTAAGTCTAAGTGTGACACTTATCCTTTGTTCAACACAAAAGATAAGTATCACACTTAGACTTACCGGTAAGTAGTTTTATGAATACGGGGCCTGATCACAGAATTCTCAGCACACACTATGACATGCCAGGCATACTTTTGCGACTGTACAAACTCACTAAACAAACTATCTCCCACAACAGGGTACCGATAATTAATTCAGATACTTAGAGCCCACCCACTGGCAATGCAATACATCAATTCCACTTAAGCAATCCAAAATCCATGCAAACTACCAGTACGTAAGTCATGAGGCAGTCCCCAGTTTCGTTTATAGTGCTGAAACTGAGAGAATGCATGTCTTATCCAGTGTTACTGATTTGCCCCCCCCCCCCCAAATCTCTTGGCTCTCTACCCGCATTCGCCATCTGCACTGCCATCACTATCATTCTCATGGGAATCTGAATGGACCACCTTACAATCTTTAAAGGCACCAGTAAGAATCTTTATCATATCTTCTGTCAGATGATTTCCAGCAACACTAAGGTATGACAGCTCCAACTTGGCAAGACTCCTGAATCCCTCAAAAGTCACTTTATGACAATGTGCTAAATTCAGCCACTTCAAATTCTTCAATCCACTTGATATGCAAAGTATACCAGCATCAGAAACTTGACGTGACTGAGCCATGTGTAAATGTCTCAATTTGGTCAATGTCCGACACATGCGATGAAGCATTACATCTGTCACGGACGTCTCTGCTATCTCCAAAATTTCAAGATTTGGGAAATTGTCAAATAAACTCTCATACAGTGAACCAGTCAGACGATAACAGCCATTCAACTTCAGCACTTTCAATTGATCTCGTGGCCCAAAAGCTGTCAGTGTGTGAACATTAACAGCAGAAGAATTACTGAAATCAAGTTCTTCTAAATTGGGGAGAAGTGTTCCTTCCTTTCCTCCGCTAAGCCACATCATGCAGCATGGGACTTGGCTATGGGTGATTTTCAGCACTCTGAGGTTCACTGGAAATCGCTTGGATTCCACACCTTTGCTGGTGTTCAGGTTAGTGTGGCTGAGACACAGCTCCACAATATTTGGACAGCGTTCTCGCAGTTCATCGAGCATTGCATTGGAAATTGTAGCACGCTTCCACTTTGTTGCACATCCTGCAAAGAATAATGAAGGAATAATTATCAATGGCATGGTTGAGATTGTAACAAAAAGTTCCTGGGATTTTCCCAAAATTTATTTTCACGAAAATTTCATGTTTGGATGATGCATTTACTTCCTTTTTCATTCCTATTTAAGACACCAATCATGAGAGCATGCAGTCATGAACTACCAAGAGTTACTGCCACTATCTTTGGTTGTGATAATTATATTTGCCAACTGACTGAGTGAGGTACACTGAACACAGATTTTGGATGTCTTTTGAACTCTGCTTATCTCACCTATGGCCAGAAAACCACTGAGTCTCAGAGTCTGAAGAACGTCAGAGAAGTGAGCTCGAATAACTTTCCACATCTTAGCCAGTGGCAATGGGTAGTCCATCATGTCAACATGGCGCCAAAGCTTGTTGTCATTGGCAACACGTCTCCAAGTTCGGCAAACCCTTAAAAGAACACTTATCTGTTGTAACTGATAGTCATGGCAACTGAATCACATGGGTTGCTGGGTTACTGGTACATGACATTTCAAAGGAATTGGATATTCACGAGTACCAAATTATTTTACATGTAGGTCTATAGGCTGCAATATTCTTGAAAACCAAGGTAGGCCTATCCAATAAATTGAATAGGTCTAGAGGTAGAGGGTGGGCAAACCATAGATGAACCATATTTGCCCGTATCTATGATGATAGGCCAACCCAGTGCTGGCTATGTAGGCCACAGGTGGCCGGAGTTTTGTCACAAATTAGCGTAAAATGTAGTAATAGTCCTACTATAATATTATATATTATAGTAGGACTATTAGGCCTACATTTTACCCTAATTTGTGACAAAACTCCGGCCGCCTGTGGCATGAGTATAATTCTGTCCACTCCAAGTCGCCTGATAAATAATTCCTCCAAGATTCAATCAAACGTTTCGATTGTAGACTTGGGCGAAGGCCTACACAACACATATACAGTACTATAGGCCTAGGCTAGGCTAGGCCTACCTTGGCCTGGGCCTAGTTTTGTATGCAATGCACGCACACCACCATGCAGCATACATAGGTTCGGAAATTGTCTCTAGAGGCGCCACTAGCGCCATAGTAAGAATTTTTGTGTACATGCATGAAGTACACATCCCAAACACGTATAGCAATACGTAAGTGCTCTTTACGCATGCGCAGTACACACTTTCGCTTGCATACTTCTTGTTTTGAAAAATAGTTGGATAATTCCTGATTTTGATGGTATTTTTGGCAAGATTTCACCGTTTTAAGCCTCTGAATTATGATATTTTTATTTTCAAACGAGGAATACTAAGGTTAGCAGGCTTTAAATTAAGTTTTTAATGCGATAAATAGACTTTTCAGGCTTCGTTTCACTTAGAAATGTCCACTTCGATCGGCTTGATTTACGCGGGAATTTTGAACAGCCTTCCAATTTCATCATGTCCAAGCCTTGGTAACATGCGAACCATTACAAACTATCACACCTGATGCGCTCACAATTACAGAGAAACCCGAATAAGAATGCCATTAACATGCAAATTGGTTAATTTTCATAAATTTTGAGAGCAGCATGTGAAAGAGCACCCCAAAAAAAACCTGTAGCACAATTTTCATCACTTCAAATTTCGCTTAAATACTTCACGATTGTATTACAATAACCTATGGCAAAAAGACTGATTGTTCAAATCATTAAA
>NMRB01000580.1:262452-280014 GCA_002633025.1 Notospermus geniculatus
TCTCCTATAAAAGAAAAACGGAAATTCTGTACCGTCCGATACGCCATTCGACTCTTTCAAGGATAGATCTAATCGTTCGTTGGGTACACTACGGAGGTTTAGAAATCAAAAGATAAACGTAAAACGTTAACGACAACATTATTTTTGTACCGAAAATGCAATATAAAATCTGTAGGCTATAGTATGAAAAATAACGTTGTCGTAAAGTTTGTCGTTTGATTTCTAAACCTCCCTAATTCAAGGGAATTTCGTTTAGGCAAGCATCTGATTTGACATTTGAACCCCTCGCCACCGAACGCCAAAGACGACGTCCTTCCCAAGCAAAAACAAAGTTCTATGAAGACCCCTGGCTGTTGAAAGCACCCTTCTGTAACATACTGGACGGGCACACCCTGTGACAGAACCAGTAACTTCACTACCACACCCCCTTTTCAATACCGTAGGCCTATGGCTTTGGCCTTGAATTACTCTGGCCAAAAGGCTTTGGTGACCCTGCCCACTCGGTCTGTTACTTCAAAGATCAGGTGGATGGAATGTGGTCAAGAGTGGCCCCGATTTCTAAAATATTCCCTGGTCCACATAGGGTTAAGTGACTTACCAGCTCATTCAGAATTCCGAGGTGAAATCTTCCGCCAGTCAGTTTTGCGAGATGCCACAAATTCGAAACCTCCGCCGACCGATAATTATTTGCCAACTACATGTAACCGCATAGTATGTGTCTAAACAGCACACTTTAAATACATCCATATCATATGAATTCAGGCCGTTCAGACTAGGAGAGAACGCACACAAACACGTACAGCATATCTGAGTGAATGGAGTTTTGAATAATTATGACACGAATGTTCAATAGCGACGGAAAACACATTTGAAAAGTCCTTCTCACACTTCATCAATTTTGAAAACATTGGTGTCCTATTTAAATTGTGTATACGAGAGGCGCCGCAGACCCACAATAGCATGAAACGCAAACAATCGATGATATATCATTAGGGGTGAAATATTCGGCTTGATTGCACGACCGGGGCGATTCACATCGGTCAGTGTCGACCGTCGATTTCGTTGCCGATACTCGCCCTGTGGTGGAACGTATCCATTATTTACCCGCTGCACCAGACAGTTAATGCACCGGTTGTCAGGCACTTTGAATGGCTAATTCGTCGAATGGCTCTCAGCCATTCAACGAGTTCCCGAAAGAACCACTTTGATATAATATATGCAAAAAATATCGAGATATTTGCCAACATTCAGTCCATTAACGCTGACGAGAGGAATCATGTATTTTCTTTTTTGGGGAGGGGTGGGAGGGTGGCCAGGGAAGTCCGAGGAGAGACTATAACAAACGCCTGCTGTTGTGCCATGGGGCTACCGTCGAAAGCAAAGGATAGAAAAAAAAAAGTTAAAAAGCAATAGAACATAACCAAACTCATATTTGCATATTTTTGTTGTAGGTTCTTTTTCATGTTAATCATTGTCAGATTACATCACAGCATACATTTTTTCCCGAAAAATGCAACGGGTAGTTCAGAATGTGAAAGACATGCAACGGAAATGAAAACATGACGCCTGTGCATCGTCTCTCTTGGTCCCGGCGTCTATTTTGGTCCGGAGAGCGTCTGACGCACGGGACCTCGGGACCAAAATGGACACGGGACCAAAATAGACGCCGGTGTAACGTTTTTCAGTGAGGCCCGTGAGCCAGTGTGACAATACAATAGATTGACGGAATAAGCGGCGACTGGACAATGGGCGACACACAGAGAAACAGTGAGTTCGTTTCCCAGTGTGTTCTGCACAATGGGAATCACACAGAAAAACGGCCACACTGAAAAACGTTACACCGGGACTAGAAAAGACGATGCACAGACGTCACCGATAAAACTGGCCTCTACATGTACGATGGCCTGCATGCACTCAGTATAACACCTGTATCACCGGAAATGACGCCAATTGTATCGGACCTTGTCCATCAACCAGCTTTACTATTTCACGAAGCGCCCATGCAAAACCAACGTCCAAAATACATGTATACATCATTCTTTAATAAGCTATAAATCTTGTGAAGTCACTGCAGACCTTCATGACGTGTACTATACGGCGCGCTATAAAACAACTAGCGATTCGATCAACGTATTTTTCTTCTTCATCACGCCGTAATGTATATCACATGACGTAAATGACATCAAGAATAGGTATTCCTTTGATGCAAATGCAAAAGCAGTATATTGCAAATAACACTTGAGCGCAAAGCATCAACGCTATAAAGCACTAAGACGCGAAACGGGAATGTACTCTACTTTAAAATGTCACTTATATCTTGGGACCGGAAGAAAGAGAACAAATGGCAACTCCTTGTGTATGGATTGTACATGTACTAAGGTTATCAAAGATGTGCGCTGCTTCTCCCCATAATTCTCTGAGGCAATAGCACAACGAAAACGACTTCCAAAAAGAGGGAAGCAGAACTTTTGATGCTTTGTGTTCACCGGACGTTTTCTGATCGTCTCATCGGCCATTCCGGCAAAAAATGGCCTGACGGTCAGTTTAGCACGAAAAATCATCAGCACCACTGTAGTAGCAGCAGCAGCAATATATGACTAGCGTATAGAAAAGCACATGTGGGGAGTTCTTCATTCTTTTGGCTTCTCTTGTAGTTGATAAAAAGGTTCGGCACCACCTGTAGTTACAGGGCAAGAAATGTAGAAAACCCTGTTAACATCAAGCCAAAAGGCAGCCAGTGTTTTTGTTTTGATGGGAACAAGGGATGGAAAGTTTCCCATTGTATCCCCAATGATCATGATTCGGCACACTCCGTCGGTCCAGTCCATTCAGTGCTTGTACTATTGAAATGTACAACTACTGGAGAAGCCAAGAAGAATAAACGGCACCGTCTGCTTAGACGATTCCAACTAGGCCTACTGTCATCGGCATGCAGTAGCAAAAGATGATCAAGAATGAATAGCATAGTCTCGACCATAATATAACACAAGTTGAATCTCTCCAACATCACCGCATCGGATTCTGGAAGCACGGTTGCAGTGACTCTCTATTTGTGTTTGAAGAAAGTTACAACTGTTCCCGATGGCAGCTTGACAGGGCTGAACGCCTCTTGGAACCTGAAAGAAAAGTTGAGATGGTTCGGAATTGCTTAGTGCAAAAGGAGGATATTGCCGTGTTGTACCAGGACCAGAAATGCGTACGTTCCGGTATGTGGCTTCGTCAAACACCATTTGATGGTTCTAAAGTATTCTTCAAAATGGCGCTGTATCACAATGATACATGTCCAAAACATCAGTCGCGGCATCGTCTATACTTAGCACAAATTCCAGGCATGGTGTCCTAACACCGGCCAGCATAGCCTACTAAGTGATGCAATTCTAACAGACTACCTTTTCCCCAGGAATTCGGGTTGCAGGAGTTTTTCCACGTCCCATCCTTGTGCCGAAGTAATGGCCAACAACCCATTCTTCTTGACCATCTCTTTCAAACGGCAAGTCCAGGCTGAAAATAAGCGCAATGCATGCAATGTCAACTCATTCAACTGAAGCACTGAATTGGTCAGATCTTCATAAAGTATTCTTCCAGATAAAGTGATTTTCAAAATGATGTACCAAGCATATCCAGATATTACCATTTCACAAAGACCGGTGTAACGTTTTTCAGTGAGGCCCGTGTGCCAGATTGGCGGAATAAGCGGCGACTTGACAAGCGACACACAAAGAAACAGTAAGTCTGTTTCCCAGTGTGTTCAGATCAATGGGAATCACACAGAAAAATGGCCACACTGAAAAACGTTACACCCATTTAAAAATGAACCCATTGCTTTCCAACACAACGAATACGAAAGGGCGTCACTGATAAGGTCCCTGGTATCTTGAATTCAAACTTGATTTTCCTACATGCGACTTACACCTCGGGTTCAGAACCCTGTCAATGCAACTCAGGAGGACGAATTCGCTGTCCTCTACTTCATTGGGGAGCCAAGTCAACTGAAAAAGAGCATTCGTCCTTAACCAGATTGCAGAACAACGTTATACCCTGAATAATCCCGTGACGGTCAACCCACCCCATGACTATTGGTATGAATCACCTCTCGCAACGGCGGTATTGATGTCGAAAGCAACCCGAAGCTTCTGATACTTCCGTACCTGCTTGAAAATGACACGGGTTGGGTCAGTGCCTTTTGGTAGATCAGCCTTCACACCATTGATGAGGTACGTCCTCTGTTTCTGAAGCTTCTGGGAGGCATTGATGTAGGATCCGCAGAAATCAACGGCCAACACCTAAACCACAAACGTAAAATAATGCGTGGACATGATGAAAATTCCAGAACAGATGAGACTTCGGTTTTCAGAGTGACGAAAACCAATATTTTCCGAATTGAAAGTAACATTCCAACTTCGCGACTTCAGGGAAATCTTTCTCACCTTGTCGACATACTTTGTCAGCTCAAAGCTCCCACGACCCGTTTTGCATCCGAGATGTATTGCGAGCTCAGTAGAAACGCCAGCCTCCTTGACTTTCTTTTGGCATTCTTCAATCACCGCAGCCACGTCGCTATTACCGACCGTGTACTCGGTTGCCAATGCTTTCAGCAAGCACTCGTAGGTTTCTTCGTGGAACTGTTTGTTCGCACTATCGACGGAGGTAATCTTGTACTTCTTGATGTCAAGAGGTGATTCCACGCCTGGGAGACAAAATGTTTCTCATGACATGCCCAGCTTTTACTATCCTCCTGCTTTCCTTACTTCTCAATGAAGTATCATTACTGACGAAAGAAACTTTGGTGGAGAAAAATGGACTTGAAACTAAGGATGGAAATTTAGGCGGCTCCTGCAGATTGGATTTTTGTATTGGCAGTAGCAAAAATGAATGGCATCAAGAACCTTATGTTAAGATGGATGGGAAAGGAGAGGAAATGAGGAAAAATATCGATAACGCCAGTCCGGTTTTTCGTCCTACCTGTTCTATACGGGTGGAGGGCAGTTTTGAGGTTTAGCCGGACTGGCAGCTGGACGGGCAAGATGTCACACGATTTGGCAAGGCGAAAGCCGGCGTGCTGGAAGAAATGCCTTCTGAACTCGTAGCGTGCGAAACGGGAGGCTTCGTCGCCGGTCGCGATCCAGGAGCCGCCCTAAAAGAATACACAGAAAAAATGTGGCCCCGCCTGGGGATGGGGGAAACGTACCTATATGCCTGCAATGTAAATTGGACGACGAGTGCACAACCCCTCGTCGACATTCGCAAGGGGTCTATTCCAAGTTTCCTCGGGTATAGACTGAAACTCACTGTAAGCTAACACTGATTCCGAGTAGGAATCAGCGTGTTGTCGGCAAAAGTAACGAGCAATCTGAAAATTCTGTCGCGTCAGTTATTGGAGATCGAGTTGTCTACGAACCAGTGCGATATTTCTCCATGCACCTTCGAACTCACCATTATCAGAGAATGGTCACCGGCCATGGACGGTATGGAAAAGTCGTCGTAGAGATACGTGGTCTCGAAGCCTGGAAAGCCGTTGAAGTGGTCTTCAACCCACTCCCAAACATTTCCGAAGGCATCATAGAAGCCGGCGTCATTTGGTGGCAACATATTCACAGGCTGAAAGCATTAGATAATTGGCCTAAACGATTTGGAAATTTGTGAACGTCTATCCTTTTGTTCAATGCTCCTTTCGCGGCAACGAACAATGGAATTGATGTTCGCGCTGCTGTTTCGGGGGCTTTGCAAAAAATCTCTTTTGTTACGTACAAGTACTGGTACATGTACGTGTACAAGTACATGTACGTGTACTAGCAAATGAGAGAAGACATTTTGGTTGGCTCTCCGGCTGGTATTGTAAATTTACTTGTTCCCCAAAGAATTTTTGTGACTCACGTTGGATGAAAAGTATCTGAGGTTCATGTTGAAATTGTGATCTTCTTGGAAGACAGGATCGCAGGATGTGCCATCTGACACAGGTTTCTGTAAAAATGAGAAGGAAAGTGAAATAGGCCTAAAATGGTCTGAGGAGAAAAAAAAAATCACATTTTAAATTTGGCAATCATACAGCCTAAACTGACACGGAAAATTTGTCGTTACGTGACACAACTCAAATCTTTGTAATGATGCAACAAATTTTCGTTGTAATCATGACACAGCAAATTTTCAATCGTATAATGACACAGCAAATTTTCAAAGTGGGATAACTCGAGGTGACCTTGTCAAAGTAACTTGGCATCACTCCATCAGCCAAATAAAGACAGAACAAATAAAAAATTTTATGATCATAAATTTACGACAGCGAAAAATAAACACAAAAGGCTGACATGACGATAACATCATCCGCGCGTCTTCCAACTAGAAGTTAGATGCCTGACTGCGAAATACGAGTTAGCCTACCAAGGTCCCTCGGATGAGGTTATGCTCAGCCTCGGTAGGGAGGCGGTAGTCAGGTCCTTTCCAGGCGCAGTAGGCCTTGGCTTCGTGGTAGTTCACTTCAACGGGCCAATCCATTGGGAGATCAACCACGTCGAACATCAGTCGGAAGCTGTAACAATCGTTAATACTTAACGCAAGTGGTGCAATATAGGGTTGAGAAGGCGTTTTTATCCATTGTTTATCCATTGAAAGATGCCCTCAGACGTCCATTTATATTTTCAACGAACATCTTGACCTGTCCCTGATTTTAAAGTCAAGTATTCCATGGAAAGATTCGCCAAATGAACTTTGTCACGATCACCACTTAAAAGTTTTTTAAATTTTAGAAGTGGCCATCGTAACGAAGCACTTTGTGAAAACGAAATTACGTCATTCTGTCCGCTTTTCAAGAAGTAAGAACTCGAAAATCATTTGCTGTCTTACTTGTATTTTTTGTTACCGGCACCCTCCTGTTTTGGCAGGTTACAATGCGTGTAACTGGCCAGTTCGCCACCACAGCCAGACTTGCATCCTTCATCACAGATCCAGAAGGTTGGATGCTTTGGTTTCCTGTACTCCAGCCAATTCAACCCTTCCTTCGACCACAGAGATTTGTCCTCGTAGCCGCCAGCTTCAACAAACTCAAGGAATTCCCGATGGGTGACCTTGAATTCGGTGGCTTCGAATGCTGGGACACTGAAAGAGAATATAATGGTCACGAAATTCCGAGTTAGGTACGTGTATGCTGCTTTGCCAACAAATTCACCAATTTATCGGTAAACTCATTACACACCTGAATTCCAGTTTCCCATATTCATTGTCCCATCCATAGGAGGGAAATTCCCTTGGCTTCCCCAAGGTTACTGAACCGCTTTCAACTTTCACCATACGATTCTCTTTCACACCTTCACCTAGAAATATTTATCGAACTGACAAATACAGTTTATTGTCTTTCATGTTGGCGAAACTTGCCCATGAAAGTCCTGAGTGAGTGAGGTTTAGAAATCAAACGATAAACGTAAACTTTACGACAACGTTATTTTTCATACTACACATTCACCAGATTTTATATTGCTTTTTCGGTACGAAAATAACGTTGTTGTTAACGTTTACGTTTATCGTTTGATTTCTTAACCTCCCTTCACTGGGGAAAAACGGCAACGTGGTTAATGCTGAACTGAGTTTTGAAACCTACCAATTGTCATTGGTGCGTAGCTGTTGCCGAAATTCTCCGGCATTTTCACCACATGTACTGGAAGCTGCCTAATGAGGACAGACGACGTCTCAATGTGGATGCGTTCGTGTTCGAAACCCATGAAGAGTGCCCACTTAAATAGAAGAAATCATGTTGTCATCTTGCTCATGCAGAGTTTCGACAAAACTGTCCCATCGAAACGCTACCTTCTACAATCCGTGAGGAATTTCGACCTTGCTAATTTCATGATCACGTGTTGGCCCGTATTTTAGAATGTTCCTCAACGTAAAGGAGTTCCTCAAGGCTATTGTTCTCAACAGGAGAACAATAGCCTTGAGGAACTACAGCCTAACGAATTTGAAGTTGCTTGCAGTGATTTGCGAAGTTTCTATATGATTCCTCAGAAGTATGAACTTGCCAGAGAAATGGATAGGCTCTTTCGAGACTAGGCCTAGAGCTTGAACTGCAACAGAAGTCGGTAGTTTGGGACTACGTAACCTTCATCAGCGATACCAGGTCAATCAACTCACGAAAGGGTCTTCAAACTTGACGGGAAGCTCGAGTGGTGTTTCGTCGATCAACCGCAGGATTCGTTCGCGAACTTGGCATCGATATTCGTACACCTCCTTGACCGTGGGCCACGCGATCGTTCCACCCATACGGAAGTTTACCTACGAGTGAGAGAGGGAGAGTCAGGGAAATGTCCAAGGGTCATTTTATAATCGATCTAGAGGACGGATATGAATGCCTCTTGGACTTAGCTTTTCTTGTTTGGTTCATTAAGTACTTGTATTGCCCATGTTCGCAGGCAGAATATCCGAGTAAGTGCACAGGTCCGATCACCCGGCGGAGAGGTACAGGGCAATTTGACCCCAATACAACAATAAATCAACGAAAGGCCTACTTGGACATTGTCTTCAAGAAATCATTCATGCAGATAAGGAACTGGACAATGACATAGTCAAGTTGATAAAGCATCTTGGACAAACAGGAAGAGCGCACGTTGTTCTTGATAAAAGATAAAAATATCACCAAAAAATCAAAAATAAACTTATTTTCAAGTATTTTCGAAATCACGTAACATTTGAAACAAAACATCGGGGACCTTATTCACAAAGCCCTCGTAACCTTAAAGCCTGCCGCACACTGGAACTATCTGCTGAGCAAAAAGTCAGTCGAGATCGTCGCGAGGCAGAAAACGCACCGAAAATACGCGCACACGCGTGCTATCTGCTGAGCAAACGATCTCGACTGACGTTTTGCTCAGCAGATAGCTCCAGTGTGCGGCGGGCTTAAGGGTACGCAAATCCTTTGTCAGGCTGATTGTGAACAATAGGTGTATATTCGTCACGATTTTGCACTGACTGTTATTAAATGTCAAAGGTGGAAACAGATCTCACCGTGTCATCCCAGGGCATTTCATCCACACCGGTTTCGAACATGGTCTCAAACTTCAGATTAATCCGTTCCTATCAAATAGAAGTCGAGTATTAAGAAACTGTAAGCTAAAAGTTGTTTGAAACAGAAGGCTGACCGTCTTGCTCGATGGGATGTTAAGGACAACGAAGTGTGATGTGCCGCCTCTGGAAACTACCAAGGCCTTGCCAAGACAAATCCAAATCAAATGGTCAAAGGGCAAACGTCCTTTCCCGTGTACCTTTGTTATTGGTCGTGCCATGGCAGAATAGGTGCGTGTACAGTGGCAACATTTTTCTAGCATTTTGAGTGACATTCCTGAGCAAGAAGTTTTTTTATCTGTATACGAACAAATTATAGCAAAATTTGAAGATTGTGTTGAAAACTCTTTTCCCCTGTGCACACTAGACAATTCTTTTCCCCTGTGCACACTAGACAACTCTTTTCCCCTGTGCACACTAGACAATTCTTTTCCCCTGTGCACACTAGACAACTCTTTTCCCCTGTGCACACTAGACAACTCTTTTCCCCTGTGCACACTAGACAACTCTTTTCTCCTGTGCACACTAGACAACTCTTGTCCAACAAAGTGCTGTTACTCTGAATTAGGAAAAATGTTGAAAAAAAGTCTGGTCAACTGATCATCAACATTATCAACCTACATCGACTTCCAAGAGACCAGAAAGCACCAACTTGTTGACGAAAACTGCCGCCGTGTGCCCATAGTAGAATATCAGAGGGAGACGCAGGATATCAGGGTACTGGAAATAGACGTAATCATCTGGAAGGAAATGGAGGGATTGGGAAATGAGACCTTGAAAATTATATATTTATTCGTACAGAAGGACAGGCACTAGTGTCCATAAAGCAAATCAAATTCATGAAGGTGCAGTTAGCAAAGGAAACTCATAAGATCAGAGCCTCATCAAACTGACCACTACATGTTATGCAATACATTTTTCAAGATGGCCGCCTGGCGGCCATATTTGAGGTCCGATAGATAGTCGTAGCCCACTTCACACACAGGGTGTAAAGTTCTTTTCAAGAAGAGAAATATAGATGATTCGATTGAAATTCATAGTTTAGAAATTCTCTCGAGGACTGCCTTTCGAGGAAGTAACCGTTACTTCCGACAGAAAGTTATGCTACATGTATTCCTTCAGTTGGGCATTAAAATTTTCCTAAGGTTGTATGGCCTACAGAAAAACGATCGCGAATATGTGGTATACAAACCCATTAACGTCGAGAACAGGCTGTCGTTGAGGTCGAAGCTGTTGACGAAATATTTCCTAATTTGTCTGTAACAAAGGAAACTTGATTTGATAAACCGTGGAGACTGCAGGAATGGTACAACGACAACTGCTCACAGAGTCTGACATTACACGTACAATGTATATATGCATATCCACTTTCACTTTGGTTCATACATGATGCAGAACAACAGTCTATGAATTAAAATAACTCATTAAAAAAATGCCGCGACAGATAATTACTCTCATAGCCTAACAACGTTATTTACAACAAAATAAAGTTGTTTTGCTGTCGGCTACATAATAGAATCGATCATCAATATTATGTATTGACCATTTTCGCGGTAACGGAGCACACTTCCTAGTTTCATACGTACTGGCGAAGTGCCCAACTTCCTTGATGCCTAAAGCCCGGTTTATACTTTATCCCATTCAGCTTGATGATCCATTCCGAGAATTTGGGTGGTGGAGGAACGGGCGCAGAGAACCAATTTTGTGCCTCAATCAAAAAGTATCTCGAGATTTCAAGGCCTACAGCCACTTCCCCTCAGTCTGTAGGCTTAGCGATTACTCTTATGTGCCTAAATCAAGATGCATCTTGAAATATCAAGGCCTACAGTCACTTCCTCTCAGTCTGTAGGCGTAGTGATTACTCTTGTGCCTAAATCAAGATCCATCTTGAAATATCAAGGCCTACAGTCACTTCCCCTCAGTCTGTAGACTTAGTGATTTTGTTCCTAAATCAAGATGCATCTTGAAATATCAAGGCCTACAGTCACTTCCCCTCAGTCTGTAGACTTAGTGATTTTGTTCCTAAATCAAGATGCATCTTGAAATATCAAGGCCTACAGTCACTTCCCCTCAGTCTGTAGGCTTAGTGATTACTCTTGTGCCTGAACCAAGATCCATCTTGAAATATCAAGGCCTACGGTCACTCCCCCTTCGTCCGAAGGCTAAACCTGATGGTTCAAGATGCCAAGATGACGACAACAGCTTACTCTTTAGTACAAGAAGACAAATCCAAAGGTCTGAGGGACCTGAACGTCTGCTCTCCTGTGAGAACTTTTGTAGCAGGCATGTCGGATGATGGATAACGATGATCGCTGAGACAAGCACAGAATCGAAGGACTGAAAACAAGGAGTGAGAATGTCATGTCGCATAATCAAAATACACATTATTTATAGGCCTACTACCGGCGTAGTCCCTAAGCTTGAAATCATGACAACGACTTTATATTTTTAACAATTAAGGGAGTAAGAAATAAAACTGGAAAATAAGAAACGGGAAATTTTGGCTAGAATTTTTTCCCGTTTTGAGAAACTTTCTTAAGATGACATGACGTTTTGTCTGATTTTTGGGGCGATATTTCTCAAATTGCGGAAAAAATTTCACCTCAACTTGAGAACTTGATGAAAAATTCGCACAAAAGTACAAAATTCCCAACTTCTTATTTTCCATTTTTATTTCTTAAGCTGCGTTTACCAGACATCCGGAATGCGCTATAGGGATGCGGAATGCCCGGCGGAACGATATGTTGTATGCGAAAATGCATTGCATTTTCCGCTTCCGCGTTCCGCAATCCGCATACCGCGTGCAGCTAAATCCAGCTTTAGTCCCTTAACTGATTGTCTTCTTCCATTGCATTCCACATTCGGAAAACATTACTATTGGAACCTATCTGATCTATATTTAGCGAGCGATATTATATACAAACAAATGACCTTTTTTCAATGGCACCAACGATGCTATCTAGGCCAACTTTTAGTCATCCCATCCAGGAATACGTAATCTAGTAATCTAAGAGGCCAGTTATCATGAAATTCGCACGTGGCAGGATGTCAGATCGAATGATTATTATTTCTTGAAATGGGAAAAGGAAGTTATCGGTGTGAAAGGCCTCCTCAATTCGAGGCCACGAGTGATTTGGATGACAGACAACGGGCGACTTTTTCAGGCGTGACATCATAAATGTCGTCAGAACAAGCATGGAAATAAGTAGAACAATAGGGAGTTTTCGCAAATCCGACGAAAAACGAAGTACAAAATACGAAATTGGACTTCATTTCCATGACGTAAATGTATTTCAGGAGATGGTTGGTACCACAAATATCGCCTGCTGCAATAGCGTCTTTTCAGCGTATTATGTTAAACAGTTAGAGTTACGGTGTATATTAAACTTTGAAATTAGCTTACATTTGTTGTAAATTTATAAATTTAAGATGCACCATAACTCTTTCGGTGTTACATGACATGCTAAAAGACGCACTGGCAGCAGGAACATTTGTGGTACCAACCATCACCAGAAATACATAAGGTCCTGGAAATGAAGCTGAATTTCGTATTTCGTACTTCGTTTTCGTCAGATTTGCGAAACCTCACTAATACCAAAAGCGATATCACCTAGTCTGTGGTGGATGGTGAGAAGATTGGAGGCGATATCGCCTGGTGTGCTGCTGGCTTATGTGCATTTAAAAAAATCCACGGTCAGTGGAGATATTTCCCAACCCGAACAAACTTGGCAACGGGTGGACAGCCTGTGACCTACATGTACACTACAGTCCATTTTCCGCTGAACGAAATCCTAGATGCTCTAAATTCTCCTCGTCCCCGAATATTCTATTCAATCACTTTGGGCCGAGAGACAAGTCAAGCAGGCCCTTTTTCTCAAAAAGTGGCAATGTACGAGAAACGTCCGAAAAGTCTCGAATTCCAGAATTTCCTTTGAATGAGATTTTCGCTGATAGCTAATGAGTAACGAACCTTTGTTCTTTACCAGATTAAATAAATGACACACCCAGACCGAACTTACCTGGAGGCCTATGAAGGATCCGGAGAGACCGAGTCGGAGCAAATCCACTGTTCGGGTGCCGAATGTGAAGTAGCACGTAAAGCACGTTACGCTTGGTTTTGTAATCGCGAGTAAATTGTCCCCGGCATTTAATGACAATGATCTAGTTTTGGCCTTAAAGGTACACTTCCCAGCACACGGTCTCATCCGCCATCGTTCAAATAACGTTTATGCATACATGGCATACAAGTAGTGCGACCTCGTCGTTGAAACAATGTGCTTTCCGTTACGGACTTCTCCGCCAACATCTCTAAGATTTCCCTGTTTCAGCAAGCAAAGAGGAAATCCACCCGTCGCATCCCCGCAAACTTTTAGTTCGCGCGCGCCCCGCACGAGAACATGGCATTCTTCCACTTTTAATAACATTCAAGATAAAGGCGACCCTGAACCGTTGAGGAATCTATTGGCATCATTCTGAACATTGGGCATTCACGTACGACTTGCGAACAATCATACATGTATTTATGACTATTTTTAGAAAGGGCGCGCAACTGAGCCAGCAGCACACCAGGCGATATCGCAAGCGATTAGGGCCGATCGCATAGAAAGTCCGATAATGCTTTCAGGTCCGTATGCACCAAACAAAAATTATCTTGAACTCAGGTTGAGCCACAACTTTTCAATTGTTCAGGTTTGCCAGGGCATGATGTGACAATGGAAAAGTTGTGGCTCAACTTGAGTTCAAGATAATCTTCGCTTGGTGCATACGGCCCTCAGTGTCTAATCGGCGGTAGTTAATGGGAAAACGCGTTATGTAAACTAACTGCCAATCGGCGCCGGTAGCACGTCAATATAGAGTTTTCGCAAAGCCCCCGAAACGCCAACGTGAACGTCTATCCTTTTGTTCGGTGCTCTCTTCGTGGCATCGAACAATAGGTTTGGCGTTCGCGTTGGCATTTCGGGGGCTTCGCGAAAACTCTCTAATTTCTTCACCCCTCCACCCAAAATGAACAGAAATTGAATTTTCGGGGAAATTTTAATTAGTGCGCCTGTTTTGATTAAGTTTTTTTCTCATTCGAGTATGATTGATTGGCACCACTGACCTAAATATATCCCTAAATACAGTTTATGAGGTGGCCCGGCTCTGGCTTTTCCCGCAGGGACGAAGCGAAAACCGAGGGGACACTTCGGACACTGGCTGGAGGTGAACAACCATGTTCCCATGGTAGGGTCTTCCTCCTCGTCAACATCACGGGTCTTGTAATGCGCGGTCTCCGATCACACGGATCGCTCAAAGCGCAGATCACTGTCTAAAAGCCTCAACAAACAAAAATCGTTTCAGGGATATTTTAAAAATGTCAATATCTGTAGAATTTCTAATGGCTGGTGGGAGTTTGTTCCAAAGTTGAGGAGCGCCAACAGAGAAGGCCCTGGTGCCAATGGATTGTGCGCGGTTATCATAAAATTGTTATCACGACAGAATAAATGACCGACTTTTTAAATAAAGGTCTCCGAAAAGTATCCAATTTCGTTTGAATGCAATTTTCACTGGAAGCAAATGCGAAACAGACATTTTTTTAAAAACCAGATGAAATGGCTTGTGAAAACAATGCACCCCGGCCCATCTTACCTGGAGGCCGAAGGATCCGGAGACCTAGTCTGAGCATTTTTGGTAATCGCCAGGTTTTGTAATCGTTCAAAAACTGGATTCCACTGCGAGCGTTATGCGGTGGTTCAGCAAGCAAAATGGCTTCAATCCTATTAACCATCCACAAAGAAATCGTGGGGAGAAATAAAAATCGCATGGGTAAACTCAACAGCTGCTGCGTTCTTCTCGCTGGCAACATGTAGCTTATAAATTTATTACATTTCTACTTTTTACCGGATATTGATTTCTTTAAAATCTGGTGTGGTGTGGTTCACATTTCCGCCTCCATGTGTGCATATTATTATTATTATTTATTGAACTGACTTAGGCCATTGGCCCCTTACAATGATATACATCTAGATACATATATAAAAGAGTAGGCCGATTTTTGTCACGCTAAAACTTTGGCGTGACAAAAATCGGCCTACTCTTTTATATATGTATCTAGATTGACAGATTTCCAAGGTACATTTGTAACCTACTGACCAGGTGTGGACTCCTGAATAAGTGACATCTTCAACTTTGTTTCCTCCATTAAGATGAAGTAGGCCTACTTTCAAATAACATACTTAGTATCATATACTAAAGTGTTCATCTCTTATAGAATATTGAGTCATATGAATAAAGATCAGCATTGCCTAGTGCATTTTGTATTCAAGTAAAAGCATTTACTAGTCTTCATATTTATTCATATGACCCATTGATTTGTGTCTGTATGAAAGCTGGTATGCCTCAGCATGTTTTCATTACAAACCAGTGAGACAGATCGCGGCAACCTGTAGCGGGCAGCACAGCACTCGCAGGCGATATCGCAATGCGATCTAATCGCCACCGAGCAAAATCGGCCGTTGACGCCAGGTGTGCGCTGGACAGCGATGCGTGGAATGTCCTCGCGAGCACCACAGAGCGAGGCGCCACGGCGAGAAGCGAAGGGTCGTGACGTCATATTTCCGTGTCGCCCCTATCAACTGACGTTGCGCCACTTTGGTTGGTTACGCAATTTACGATACCATTATACCAACAGTGAAAAGATTCGCACAGTTTCGTTGTTGTTTTTTCGAAAATTATAAAAATATTTGGCGCGTATTTACGAATCCTAATTTTCTAACGCCGGAGATCACTTCTCAACTGAGAATGGGTGAGTTGGCTTCGTTAATTTCTGCTAAGGCCTGCTTTCCATTGGCGCGTTTCCGTGCGCGGAAACGCTCGAAAGCATTGTTTGTTTCCACTTCGTTGGTCACGGCGCGGAAAAAACAATGCTTTCGGGCGTATCCGCGCACGGAAACGCGCCAATGGAAAGCAGGCCTAGGCTAATTGCCGTACATTTTGTCAATTCGTTTTCCCACTCGCATTTCCACCCTATGGGTCAGGCAACACGCCAAAATACGAACATCCTGTTCTCGATTTTCCCCATCTCGCGCGTAATAACGAGACATTTAGGCCTAGGCCTATCCATTCATCAGCAGGATCTAGAGAACCATTCCCTGTAACTCGTGAATGGCGCGGAATGGCAGTTCGCTTGCACCATTCGTATCCTTACTTTGCCCTTCGTTGGACCTTGGCTTGCCCTTCAATATTTTTTGCCCCTAGCACATGTTCGCATGTTTGTGGTATAAACCATCTCCTGAAATACATTACGTCATGGAAATGAAGTCCAATTTCCTATTTCGTACATCGTGTTTCGTCAGATTTGCGAAACCTCACTTTCGACACACAACGAACGTTATGAGACTACTTGATTATAGCACACTGAACCGCAATAGCCTATCCATTCAGCCGGCGGGGGATTAGTTTGCAGTGTGCTGCTAGCATAAGCAGGGTGAATGTTGTTTCTAAAGCATTGGCAGAGAGGAGACCTAAAACGCAAGACCTTCAACGACGGGTGCATTCAGAGACAACATTACCACACTTGATTCAGTACACGCAGTTCAACCGGGAAGGAATCAATGTTGCAAAACTGTAGAGTGGGACCAGTACGATGTTATGACGTCACTCCAATGTAGCCAATCCGTGAGAGTGATGTGACGTCATCATCCCGTTGCCCCATCAGCGTCACTTTCGTTGACAACGCCACTCAACCAACGCTGACACGAACGGTGGAGCGTGGTTTTTTATTTACGGCGAAAAACTTCAACGTTTCGTTGAATATCAAAAAGTTACTTAAACGTTTGCCATCGCCTGCCAGCCGAGCATGGGTGAGTAAGGCGCCAGCATGAAATTTTACAGTGTGAATACCGTCCGCTAAATAAAATGTGACCACGACGAGCCGCGGACTTTTAGTCTTGGGACCTGGGACTTTATTCACAAAGTAGCCCTACCCGTAGGCGTAGGCCTAACTTTTAGGACACGCAAATTTTTTGTCTGGCTGATCCCCAAATAGACAATATTTTGCGCACTCCGTTAGCCTAAGTTACAGGATGCATGCTTTGTGAATATGGTCCATCAAACGTGTTCGATTTTAAAACCTCATTGCTCGTGGTAAAGCAAGACGCGTTGCTTTTCACCGCACAGGCGCAATGCCAGTATGTTGTAGGCTTAGGCCTAAGCGCCCTTCAAACATTTTCTTCAAACATACAGCAAACAGCCTTAAAGACGTGTTTTTAGGGCGTGTCTAAAACTTTTCCTGCTGCGGAGTTGGGTCAAAAGTGACACCAGAGCAATGTCACGACGTCACTGCGATGTAGCCAATCCGCGCGACCGATGTGACGTCACCATCCTGTTGCCCTATCAACCTCCCTTCAGCGTCACTTTCGTTGACAACGGTGACACGAATGGGAGCGTGGTTGTTTCATGTCGAAAAAACTTCAATATTTTGTTGAAAAACAAACAGTTACTTAATAATTTGCCATCCCTTCCCTGCCGAGCATG
>NMRB01000580.1:280106-306932 GCA_002633025.1 Notospermus geniculatus
GGGGGGGGGGGGGGGGGGGTGTCAAAAGTGACACAAGAACATTATTTCACGGCGTCACTACAATGTAGCCAATCCGCGAGACCAATGTGACGTCACCATCTTGTTGCCTATCAACCTCCCTTCAGCGTCACTTTCGTTGACAACGGTGTCACGAGCGCGGTTGTTTCATGTTATGTCGAAAAAACTTCAATATATTTTTTGAAAATCAAATCGTTACTTATTGCCATCACTTCTCTGCCGAGCATGGGTGAGTAGGCGCCACCGTGAAACCCTCCGCCCACTAAAAACATGACAAAAGACGCAGGCCGACTTTGTTAGCGGCCCGACCTCAGCGCCCCGAAAATCTTTTCCTCAACAGCAATGTTTCAAGGGCCGTATCTATAGCTTGTCCCAGTTGGGATGGGGCAGTTTTTCCTGGTGTTCATGTGTAGGCCTAAATAACATGCGTTGGGCGTACCCTGATGCCTGACAAGTGCCAAATTTTCAAATGTGAAGTCAGTCGATGGACCAATCATTGGTGATATTCACAATCGATTTATTGACAATCACGTATTGTTATGTGGACGTTCTTTTCAAGGTTGTTGCGGCAAATTGCTTACCTTCCGTAAAAGGAAGACAGAACCCTCCGCAGAAGAACTAGCGAAGATTCAAGAATTAGAGGCGCTGTTAGAAAGCAGCAGACGTCATGAAGAAGAACTGAGCGAAGCGAGGACAGCACTTGATCAGAAAGTCGAGGAGTTAACAGGGGAGTTATCGCATGTTCGGTTTGATTTGGAACGGAAGACATTTTCTTTGGAAGAGACCAGGGCTTCAAAGAGTAGACTGCAGCGAGAAAAAGCGATGTTGGATCAATCATTCAACAGGCAGAGGAAAACATGTGAAGAAAAACTCGTCCAACAGAGAAAGGACTTCGAAATGGAAATTGAACGGCAGAAGAATTTGTACGATACAGTCGTGTTGGCGAAGGTGGAATTGGAAGATCTGAAGGAAATGACGCAGGTGGAGTTTGATAATATTCTGACGAATGAAAGGGAACAGTCTCGTTTAGCTCTGAGTTTGGAACAACGGAAGAACGAAGAGCAACTGGCGAAAGAACGGGAAAAGGTCAGCAACGTGACAACGAAATACAGCGAGGAACGCGAGAAATCAAGTGAGATGACGGCCAGGTATGAGAAGGAACATGAGAAATACACGGAACTGAATGGTCGGTACAAGAAAGAGAAGGAAAAGGTAAAAGAGCTTACAGAAATCTACGAGAATGAGCATAAGAAAGTCAGTGAATTGACAGAGTGCTACGAAGGGGAATACGAAAAAGTCATTGTGTTGGTAGACAGTTTCGAGAAGGCCAAGCTGAAGATTGAAAATTACAAAAAGAAGTTACAAAACGCCGAGGATGAACTCGAGAAGGTATGTAAACAGGCATTACCACTTCTTTCAATGAGGAATAACTAAGGAGTGAAAAGAAAATTTGCCAAATGCGGGTACACTCCTTTCGCAGTGTCTTCTCACTCATACCTATCGTTCATAGACACTGCTTACAATAGCCCGATTCCCGCCGATTTACCACTAGAGGGCGTTTGCGTAACTAACGAAATACATGAAACATTTTCTGATTGGTTCACTGTCAGCGTCCTTGACAACCACGGCAGACTGGTCACTCGTCGGAAAGCATTTTATATGGGACAGTTGCATTATGACGTAGCACGACTAGTCTACAACAACNCAAGCCAAAGAGATGGAGAAGTTGGTGGTCGAGCTCTCGGACCTCCGAGAGGCACGTCGCCTTGCCATTGAACCGAATGTCTTTGAAACTCACGAGACAGATCCTGACAACAAGGCGCCCGAACTCGCTGCGGAACTGCAGGCGAAATATGCCGAGCTGATGGCCGAAAATGAACGACTCAAGGCCGAACTTTCGCAAAGGAGCCCGAAGAAGGCGAGCTCCATGATCCAGCAGTACAAACACGATGATAAAGTCAGAGAAATCCACCGTTTGACAACAACTACTGATCAACTGACGTCGAAGAACAGGAGCTTGAAAGAGGAAGTTAGCATGCTGAAAAAGGACAAACAGCTACTTGAAGATAAGGTTGACGAGCTGAAATTCTACGCCGATAAACCTGA
Source organism: Notospermus geniculatus (assembly GCA_002633025.1). Lineage (NCBI taxonomy): Eukaryota > Metazoa > Nemertea > Pilidiophora > Heteronemertea > Lineidae > Notospermus > Notospermus geniculatus. The sequence continues at coordinate 282,231 of NMRB01000580.1, forward strand.
TGTCAGCGAGTTGGAGGCCGACAAGGAAGAACTGGAGAACAAAGTGAAGGAGCTACAACTGGCAAAGGAGAAGCTCGATGGGAAATTGCTTGAATCGAAGGTGAATGAAGAGAAAGCACAGACAGCACTTAGTGAGTTGAGAGCCGATAACGAGGTACTTGAAGACACCATTGATAAGCTGAGCGACGAGAGGGACAAGCTGGAAGACAGCATCTACGACATGAAGGAAGGTCAAAAGTACGATATGATGGAGATGGATGATCTACGAGAACAGATCGAGGAGAGGGAGAAGGATATCATTGATCTGCGAGACGAACTTGGTAAGTTAAAAATTCAAATGCTGCAGGAACTATGTCAGCAATTTGCTGAAATCCCACCATCATACATCAATATTGGCGGCCTGGAAATGCCAACTTAAAATATGTAGAATTTTTGGCTTTTGATCAATTTTATTGGCATGGATCACCATGAATTGGTGATTTTTATACATATTGATTTTTTTAAAAAAATTTAGTTGGAGTGTCTTGCACCAACGAGAGGCAGCGAGAAGACACGAGGGAAAGCTCAAAGAAACTCACTGAAATGAGAAAGGCGCTTTTGGAGTCGGAGAAGAAATTGGGAGCAGCACGAGCGAATGTGGAAGCGCTGAAGCAAGCGCAAAATGACCTGAAAATCGCGAACCGGAATGAAAATCTGGCAAGAAAAGAAGCACAGAGTGACGTGGTTCGCATTGAAAAAGAGATGCACGACATGTTTCGGCAGAACAGCAAATTCGGTGATGAGTGCTACGAGATGTATCAGAGCAATCAGAAGTTGCTCAAGAGGGTGAAAGAGTTGGAAGCCATGAATAGGGAGCTTACTACAGGAGAGGAAATGAGTTTTGGGACTGCACTGGAGGATGAAGCAAGGGAAGAGGCGATCCGTAATCTACAGAGGCGGTTCAGACAAATCCTTGAAGAGGAAAATAGCACTGATGACTGGAAAATTGACGTACGCGACAAAGACGATGGAAAGGATCCGTGGGAGGAGGAGCGAATGGAAATGAGAAGTTCTAGATGGAAAATGATGGAGAGCAATGAGGAGATGAAGGACGAAGCGAGAAATGGCGGGGAAAGTCTTGGAGAGATGGAAGGGTACGTTGAGTGCCAACGGAAGGAAGAGAAGGAAGGAGAGAAGGGTGAAAGGAAGGCGGAGGAGGGAGTGGAGGGCGTGGAGTGTGTTGGAGAGAAAGGAGGTAGGTAAACTTTGTTTTGGTATAAATTTCAATCGTCAATTCATTGACGTACAACTTTCATGTCGGTTGACGTGAAGCAGTTTTTTTCTCATTTTTTAGAGCAAATCAATTCTCCACATCCTTTTTTCAGGGAGTTTGCCGCTGTCAAGACAATAAGCGGCTTCGAGTGGGGTGGGGTGGGAAAAAAATAAAAAAAACTGAATAAAAATAAAAAAAAATAAAAAAAACGAAGAAAAACAATAAAAAGACAAAACGCTGATAGGACAGTGTAAAATATGAAGGACCAAATATGAAATGACTATTGAGAGTGATCAGGACATCAAATGACTATTAAGAGTAATCAGGACATGAGATATTTTATGAAAAAAATGCATTATGTACCAGGCGAGATGAAGTTGTACCTGGTATCTCAAGATATTGGGCGTTGATAGTTTGAGACGACGTGAACAAAAAAACCCACGCTAATCTGCCGAAAAATAAGTGTGATACCAAAAAGAATTTTTGTCGGAGATGGGGACTTTGGCAAACGAAGGAGTTACAAACACTCAGGTGAAATTGCGATTTAGAGGTCACAGCTGGTGGAGAGGCCAGAAGCTACATGTAACAAGCAGCGGAAGGTTATCTAGGACAACAAGTCAACCGGAGCTGCTACATACGAAATAGAAAGGAAATAACAACAGGCAAGGAATGATTGCCGACATATGCCTATGAGACCGAGGCAGTGGTCGAATAGATGGAGGGGACGTGACTTAGAATTTGAATCAACAGATCAATAACAACTTTTATACGAATATTCAGGTAGGTGAATGACTGCTTTCAATATCGATTGGGTTCATTTCCTACATCAACGCAAAACGTGATCTGGCCATTTTCATTCATGAACCAGAACAGGTTATCAGTGATCTATTGATAAAACCCACCAACTGATAAATCATGCAGACGCACCAATTCTCCCAATTCACTTTTTCAGCAACAGCAATTCATCACTTCCAAAAACTAAAAAAATTACCAAAATGTTAGAGCCGGTGTGACAGGCGATATAGTCCGCCAGAGGCCATGGTCCGAAGGACCATGGCCTCTAGGGACAGGGGTCCTCCGGACCCCTGTCCCTTAGGGATAAATGTCCTGACCGGACGACTATTCCTAGCCTTCATAAGAGGTAAAAGGGGACTATATTCCCCATAGGACTATATCACCTATAATAACTATAATAACTGGGACTACACCGGAATCCCCAAATTTAAAGGTACGTGATGCACTTCCTCTACCTTTTTCATCAAACTCTAGTCAAGTTGGAGATTTACTATTCTTGCCATCTGATGAATCACGCCGACAGAGTAATTCTTTCCTAATTTTTTTCTTCAGCAACCACAACTTCACCATTTGACCAACAACTAAAAAATTACCAAACTGTTAAAGCCGGATTCCCCAAATTTAAAGGTATTTATATTATCTTTTCGGAATTTCTTCCTCCATGCTTTCACCGACTCCTTTGAATTCCACACGTCCGATGAATCATACCGACAACCTGATTCCTCCTTTATCACTTTTTTCTTCAGCAACTCTCACTCTCCATTAAATTACCAAAATGTTAGAGCCGGATTCCCCAAATTCAAAGGTACGTACATGTATTTATAATCTTTTCTGAATTACCTCTACCAGTTCCTTAGTTTTCCTCATCTCTACCTGAAAATCATACTCCTAATGGTACATGTAATACTAAATGATCCAAAGGTAATTTTGCCAACTGACCTGACGAAATCCTGAGGTCTGCTCGGATCCACTTGGATGTAGATTATGTCACTTCCAACATTGTACTTGAAATTGTAACTGCATGTTTCATTTCGAACACCCTTTTTCCTACAAAATCATATCCGTAAGAAATCACACTCACAAATTTCAAGGTAAGTGCAATGACTTTCAGTTTTGTCATCAGAACCAAGAGGAATTGTAGTGCCTTCAAGTCGCAGTCAATTTGCAAGTCCCTTCACTTGCTGCAAAACTTGACAAGAACCCCAACCATCCTGTTTTTTTACAAACTTGGGTACCGTTTGGGACCAGAGAAAATAGGAAAATCAATTTTGCTACATCCGTCGCAACGAAATCTCAGCATCAAATCGTTCTTTCCACAGTCACGGACAACTCACAACACCGATTCTACAATGACCCAGGACTGACAACGCATGACTCGACTCCGGACAGCGAACCTCCCAGGTTGTTTCTGCTGACCAAGGTCCGTTCGCCTGGAGGATAACTAACAGCCCGACTTGTCTGGAGCATGGTGGATATTTGATACTCGACAAGGACTGCCCGGGCATGATGAATTGCGAGGCGAGACAGCGACCTACTTGACATGACTGAAAATTTTCGGCTAAACAGGCATGATTGCCTGACCAACGCATGGACAGAAACTGGTCCGTTCTTTCAAGGACATTGAATACATCAACTGATCATCGTCTAGACTAAAAAAGACTTGACTCCCGATCATGACAACTCGATAAGACGACCGCATAGACAATCAATCAATGACACTCAGTGGACTCACTAAAAGTTCGGTAACGTCTTGGACTTTGCCCCCGACAGGACAAGGACGTCACACAGATGGACAAATCGCGACAGAGAAGCGTTCAAAATGACATATAAAAATATCGTCAACTCAAACAGAAGCGTCGTTTGGCAAATACCAGGTGGAAGGCAGTTGAATAAAGCGGTGTATAATGCAATATACTTTTGTTGGCAGTCTGTTGGTCATCCCGAATGGNGTCTTTTGAAGAATGAAATTATTGCAGTGTCTTTTACACAAGCACCCATGTAAAATCAAATAACATAAATTTTGTATAGAATACAATATTAACACGAATGCCTAATATACATATTTTACTTGGTTATCATACACAGGACAGTCAATGTAGGGCCAACACACAGAACACACATAAGTTTTCCTTTTATAATGCTTACCGATTTCAGTAATTCTATATTTTTTCAGTAAATTGGGTGATATTTGATATTACCAATGTCAGTTGGGAGTATCATATTTACAAAGTACAAGTAATCCAATTCAAATATCTATGATATTTTAGCAGCAAGAGCACAAAATTCGCAAGCGTTATTGCCGATTGGGAACAATTGACAGGCCAGATTCAGTGCCTGCAACTGACAACTTTGTCTTTAACTGATAACTTTTTCCTATCAAATTGTCATTGGCACTGAGCTACAGGAACACATCGACATAGCTTTGCAAACTGTAGATCCTGCAGGTCCGACTCTCAAGATCTGTATCCTATGATATTCTATGATATTTTAGCAGTCTGTATCCTATGATATTCTATGATATTTTAGCAGCAATAGCACAAAATCTGTAAGCATTATTGCCGATTGGGAACAAGTGACACGTCAGTTTTAGTGCCTGCAACTGACAACTTCACCAGATTTTGTCTTTAACTGATAACTTTTTCCTATCAAATTGTCATTGGCATCCCAAAGTAATTTTACTGCATATTTTGATTTTCTCTTCCGAGTATTCCATGATTGATTCATGATCACATAGAAAGGACTTTATCCCCAATTCAGTAAAATGGGAAGTGTGAAGAAGTATTAGTCGTAAATGTCTGAGAAAAGGTGCGATGCAAAAGTACCTAACGCATGAAGTAAACTGAAAAGTTGAGATCTTTCTCGTGATTGTTGTAATGCAAGCCATACACTGATCATTCAAAGCTCTATAAACTGATATAAGCTGCAAATCTCCCAATAAATAGGTGCAAAAATAGATAAGAGAGTCCTCTCTTATCTATTTTTGATAGGTGACGTAATTGGAACTACATCGGTGGAAAAACTGGAACTGAATCGGTGGCAAAATTGGAACTAAAGCATCTTCCCTGTCCAGACAGAGAACATGGAGGAAGAGGAATCATCAGTTGTGAATATCGGAATGCCCACATATAGATCAGTGGAGGGCTGTTCTTGATTTTGGCACAAGTTGCACAATAAATTTACGATCCAAATCCTCACTGATAAACACAACACTGACAGTGTAAGACCTTCCACTTTTAAACACACCTGCCCAAAAAAATCCAGCAGACATCTTCAGCCAAAGTTTTCTCACATCCTCTGGTACTGATTGAAAAATATTTGAAGAACGGTTGTTCCTGTCAACCATCTGGAGAATGTTTCTCCAATTTTTTTCCAGTTAATTTCGTCAAAGACTTTCAGAAAACTTCAGAAGGCAGAAGATACTGTCTGTTCAAACCTGGGGGCAGATAAGTTAATCAAGATCCTGCCGGTTCATGCTTCCAACATTGACTGGCATTCTATATTACATTCTATGTACATCTATCATGGACAACTTCTACAAAGAAGAGAAGTACATGGATATATACAGGAAAATTCTATGTAACTGTCTCTGTATTTACAAGACAGAGAAAAGGTTACTAAATCTGTTACAACAGAACATGTACATGTACATGTATATAAATAGAGATGATGTTAAGGAACATGAAACACCCACTGCTAAGGCTACAGGCATTATCACTTTTCTGTTGAGGTTTTGCCAGCGGTATCATCTTGTATTAATCACAATGGATTAATGCCTACTGCAGGGACGTAGCGTGGAAGCTGAAGGGGAGGGAGCCTTGTGCTACTAAACATCGAAATCTGTGGTGAATTTCAAAGACTTGCTCCAAATTCCATGGTCATTTTACAGATTTCTTTGCCAAAAGGGGGGCGTACGCCTCCTTTGGATCTGCGCCCAAGGGAGTTCGTTTTNACCCCCCCCCCCCCCCAGCCAATGCCCCTGTATTGGACATGCGTTTTGGTTTGGTAGCAAGGGTAACCAAGCACTCAAAGGGATAACAAACAGAACGTCTTAGTGGTATGCCAAACACTAAATATTGTGTCATATCAAGACGGCATCATGCTGTACATTGTGGTGCACTGACGAAGCACAATAAACAAGGCATATTAGAGCCCACCAAAATATTTTTGCAGGAGTAGGCTAGACGACTACCAATACTCAGATACAATTTCATTGAGCCATCCTGGATTATAGTGCTAGGTTTTGCTGCTTTATGTATGCAATCTCAGAGCACTTCTCAGTATGCACTAATCCGCAGTCCTTTTAATGTCACAACACAGATAGTCACATACGTTGAGGTCGTGATAATAGCACATTATATACAGTTAAATGAAAATATTCCAAGCAAGTGCAGCGGATAAATATTGATTTGAGAGCCGAGCGCCGAATATGGCATTATTGACTCTACATAGATAATAGCATGGTTTTAGCATCTTTCTGACTCCGACTCCAACTACGAGAATGAATTGCAGTCCGCTATGGACATCCTTGATAAAAACAATTTGATAGACGTTTTCAATTTGTCAAACACCCTAAATTGAAGGCAGAAAAATTTTGCGTTTTTTTTTTATTTACAAACGTCTGTCAAATTGTTTTTATCAGGGATGTCTACAGCAGACTGCAATTCATTCTGGTAACTGAAGCTGGAGTCGGAGAGGTGCTAAACCTTGTTAATATTTGGCAAATAAATGTACAGCAGGAGGAAACCAGTGTTCCTGGAGGAAACCTGCACTGTCTGAGTTGTCACTCTATCACAACAGGTCTGATTGGGGATCGAACCTGGAACCCCAGCGGTGACAGGCTCCAATATATGCACTGCACCACTCTGACAGCCCGCTGCGACACTCTGACGGCAAGGACAACTGATGAAGAAACATGAAACAATATGATTTGTGATGTTATGAACGAGCGTATCAGATTTTTCGGCTCATATGCAGCTAGGGAAATAGGAAATTGTCTTGTGTACATGGAGAACATAATGTGCAGTAATCAGATCGGAATTTCAGTTAGTGTACTGAAAATTTGGCAGTAGTGGTTTAAAATCACAGTAACTGTTATTGACAATTAATAAATAGTAATGGGTGGTAAGTCTGCAGACATAGTGCGACTTCACTTCAATAGCCACGCTACATTTTCTGTGTTAAAGTATGATATAAACACTAACATATCAAATTTTTTATGACAATTACCGGTAACCACTTCCGTGCCGACTGTTTCGACATTATGACGCTGAATGCCTCAGGTTTATGTTACGAGTGTCGCCATGATGCTGTTTTGATGGAAAATGCGTTAAAAATTGCGATCAAGCAATGACATCATCGTTTGGGTTTACTGAGACTCGGCACTGTTCGTCATGATATGGTTGAACAAACTTAACCATAAGAACAGCAAGAACAATGTGTAGCCTTAAGAAATGATGATGGAATGAACACCGACAGCCAACGGAATATTCCAGAGCAGACTGACGTTAAATCATTTTCACAAAATGGAGAATCAGCTTTATTCAAAAGTGTACGAAGAAATTTATCATCATAAATCAACTATCGTATATTTTCACACCAGACGTCAGACCTCTGTCGCATCAGAATAACTGCTGGGGCATCCTATTTGTTTGTGAGCCAAATGATGATACCAATGATAGCCACGATCACCAGGGCAATGGTTATGATAATGCACAGCTTCTTCCGGGACTTCACCTGAAAAAAGAAACAATGGAGGATTGGCAGAGGTGCGAAAGATTACCTTTATCATTTCAGTGCACTTGATAATACCGGTAATATGCTGAAGTGACAGGCCTAGTGGCAAGCGTGAACAAAGCAAAAAGCTGACTTCAAGAAGGGGAACCATCTTGACAATACATCTGAAGGCCTAAGGTCACTACACTCCCTTCATGAATGTTTGTCAGAGCACGATTGAGAACGAATTATCCTCTAATTTCAAGAATTCTATCTACTAGCAGATTACCATTGATGGAAAATATTCATACTCAGTAATCTGATTAAACTCACACAAGGCCAAAAACTTCAACCTACATTCAGACAACCAATACCAGTAAATACTACTGACACTGACTATCACGAATGGGTTGGCAAGGCTGTGTGTGGGCTACGTGTAATACCAAGAATATATAAGTAACAAGAATGTATAACTAGTAATAATGCATTTCTGATAATAGAGGGCATACGGTAATTATAGGCCTTCTAATTAGATAACCAATGTTTAGATTTAATGGTTGTTGACTGAATTGTATCATTTAGAATATCATCAATATTCTTATGTATAGTTACAGACAAATTACTAGCATTCAAAATTAAAATTTTTTTTTGTGAAACCATGGATTTGTTGTACAGGTCAGAGTGCCCACCTCTGAGATCAATTACAGTATCAATTTGTCGAAAATATGGTCCATTCAAAAATGCTTTGTAGCTCGGTTTTTGAGTGCATATAACTAAGGGAGGTGTCAATTTGTTCGTAATGATCTTCTCTACACAATAATCCTTCACAAATTAAGATCCATTCGGTTACAGGGTCACCAGAGGCAATTTACTAAACTCACTTTTTGGCACATAATATTTGGAGTTGCACATTCTTGGTACCGGTACTTATATATTCTTGGTAATACCCACAGGTTAAGTATGACAGATTTTTCTGTGGGATTTCAAGAATTTAACCTTTTCAAATGTCATGAAGTCCCTCTGTTTGGGCATGAATTCAATGTGATGCCATCTCATCATACTTACGCTACAATGATGATGACTATAAACTGATGACTAACCCACTGGACAATAAAGTTCTAGGATGTAAAAGCAGTCCAACAGACAACACCAACAGGATCAAAGTCCACACTGACACTACTTGCTTGACATGATCAAGATAAAGGAAAGTTTCATTTAGATTTTCAGTGGCTGGTGGTAAGATGTCAAACCTGAGTGAGAGTCTGAAAGCTCAATGTTTAACCAACTTCTCAACCAAATTGTAACTAAGAACAACAAACTGAAACAAATTCTCGAGGCATAGAGTATGCAACCTCACAAGATTGAGTACTCTATTCATTGTTTTGACAGCCAGTGCCATCTTGGTGTTTTACACAGGTTTCATGCATGTTCACTTATCTGGTACGCAAACAAAACCTGATTGAACCAAAACACAAATTGCCTACCAAAAGATCATTTGCATATAAAGAAATCCTGTAGCAACCAAGATGGCAGAGGGCCATCGAAATGATAAATACAGTGAACATCGCCCAAGTCGACAGTGTTAAAGTGCACAAGTTGTCACAAAAGTGAAAGTCCCGATTTTCCGTAACATTATTTCCAATGAAATGTCCCTGTCTAAGTTGTCAAATGTAAGTCGTCAAAACGGCTAACTCGGCGCTTGACGTTCAGTCCCAAGTATCACAAATCCCTCTTAATTTCCAACTCTAAGTCGCCACTGAAAAAAAACAGTTGGCTGCCGCCGGCAACGTCTGCACGTGTACGCTCCTAGACTGATTCAATCAGTCGCCGTTGCGGGGTGCTGTAGACTTTAACGGTAATGAAAGAGTCTGGCCACGCCTAATAGCCAACTGAAGCGGCGTAGGCGATGCACTGCACAAGTTGAATGCGCCAGCGCATCATGTGGTTGGGTTGTTGTAGATGCAGATCCATACACCACGGGGATTCCTCACTAGGATAAGTCATCATTAAGCCGACTTATACCTACAAGTCGTCATAATGATGTGTAATGCATAAGTCGTCATAGCATTACTTGTCATATTTCTACATGTAAGTCGACAAAAAATCTTTGGTCCCGAAAGTGTCGACTTAGGCGAGGTTTACTGTATATGTACTTTGGGAATGGAGTAGTAGAATTCCAGAAAAATTTTAGGGGTGTACTTTACAAGGATTTTTACAACAATCCTGCTTAGTTGGCAAAACCCTTACCCAACACTCACCCTTTGGGGTCCGAATTTAAACAACTGACAATGTCAAAGGCCAAAGGGGTAGAGAAAAGGATCATCATGCAAGTAATGTAAGGTATCAACACACTATTGTACTGAATGCACTATTTTGTTTTGAGCCACATTAATGGCATCAAATGGAAAAGTGTAAATCAGTTTTCTTAGATCTCAAATGCCACGAAATCCTTCGGCGTAAGGCAAAACTGCACAACCCTGCAGAATGCCACCCAGGGGAGCATTCGCATATCTTTCTTGGGACCTTATTTCTGCAAGATATCCAACAAGAAAATTGCAAGGGTTTGGTTTTCAAACCTATTCCCCAAATTCCTCCCTTATTCAGTTATCAAACTCTTTTTTAACAGCACTTGCTGTGTGGTATTCAGTTCAGGTTCAGACACCCTCCCCAGAAAAATACTCAAACTCAAAGATTCTATCCCCCACATTTCTGTACTGTTCACCCGATCAATTCATCTTGATGAAGTGCCTCTCCCCCCTCAAAAGACATAAACTGGGTGATAAATAAATACCTGAGTATAAAAAATCGCCAACGTCTCAATTCTTAAGTCCAACTGACAGGCCAATGATAAGCCCAATCACAATAAGCGCAGCAAGGACTATCATAATGATGATGCATTTCTTTCTTCTAGCTTTTGACTGAAAAACACAGAACAGTAAACAAGGGTAATAAGAAAAGCAACAGAAAATGAATGCCTGACATGCGCGGACTTCTGTTCATAACATGTCCTGTCGTTAGGCCATCCGTAACTCGTCTGCCCAAAGAGTCCAGCAGGCAGCATCATCTGTCAAAGTTTTCTTTCCTCCTCTATTATTCAGCAAATATTTGAAGAAAAGTTGTTCCTGTGAACCACCTGAAGAATGTCTCTTCAATTTTTTTCCAATTCATTTCTGAGGCTTTTAGGAAACTTCAACATAACTGTCAAATGTCTGCTCAAACCTCAGGGCAGGTAAGTTAACGACGTGATTGTTTGCTGTAACCCTACAAGTACCTAACCATCAAAATCGAGCCTAAAGGAAAGTTTTTACTTGCATTTTAAACCATTTCTTAGATTTTGGCCAGGAAAAGCACTCAAATTCAAAACGACCGAAATTTTTTTCCCCTCCCTATAGATCTACTCATCGAAAAAACTCCGCGGAGGGTTACGGTAAACAAACATATTCTTAGGCATGGCCTTATAAAGAAACATGCATTGAAATATTGAGCAAGTACCGGTATCTAGAATAATTGGAACCATAAAAGGTGAACCAAAACTCAGAAATAACAAATTAACTACTTTGTGCAGGCTCTACTTTTACTGCACCACAACTATCGTGTTCCGTCCTCATGTCAGGCATAGAGCAGGTAAAGCAAAACTATGAACATGTAAGCAACCAGATCCAGGAGCAGGAGGAGGCCAAAATGAAAAGTACATCTGGTTGATCAGATAAGTAATCAATCATTCACATGTTGTGAAAATTTGAAAAAGGCCACCCAGCAGCACTGGCATATACGGCATAAGCAGGCAATTTCAAAGAGGAATAGCCTGCTTCATTTCTAGCCACCCAGCAGCACTGGCATATATGGAATAAGCAGGCAATTTCAAAGAGGAATAGCCTGCTTCTTTTCTAGCCACCCAGCAGCACTGGCATATATGGCATAAGCAGGCAATTTCAAAGAGGAATAGCCTGCTTCATTTCTAGCCACCCAGCAGCACTGGCATAATGGCATAAGCAGGCAATTTCAAAGAGGAATAGCCTGCTTCATTTCTAGCCACCCAGCAGCACTGGCATAATGGCATAAGCAGGCAATTTCAAAGAAGAATAGCCTGCTTCATTTCTAGCAGGGAACTACGTGTACATGTAAGCCTAATGATTTGCTGTCTTGTGATTGAAAGATATTGAACTGAGACATGAGGGCCAATAATCTCAAGAGAATATTGGGTGAAAATCATATACAGCAGGAGGAAACCAGACTACCCACAAAACAGACATACCGGGTATCACAAAAATTTCACTTGACGATTTACCATTTTGTGCCTTGTTTTAATCTTTTTGAGTCATTAAGACGAAAGTGCACCAAGGAGAGGGGGAATCCATTTTTGTAATGGCATGCAGTACAATATCTAGCACATAACTACCGGTAAGACCTGAACCTATTCACTGATATCACACAAACTATTCTACTCTTACAACTGCATCGACTTTTCACCCCACAAACATGCAAACACATCAATAGACTCTAGGACTCCAAAAGAGTGCAGGACCTGACGGGACAGCGTCATGATGTCCCGCACGTCATTTCATGATGTCTTGAGGTGAGACGAAAAAAAACAATTTGTTTCACGACGCCATGCTCGCTAAAACTGGTTTTTTTTCGCGTTGTGTCATGGCGTTCAGAAATGACGTGCGGGACATCATGATGCTGACCTGTCAGGTGCTGCCCTCTTTTGGAGTGATAGCGCCTATTAAATGACTCCAGTAGCAGTCTGTTTTCATTCACTTTTATTTCACAGCCTCAGATACTGTGGCGTCTCAGCATGGGAGTAAGATGTACGACGAAATCAAACCCCCAATTGAAATCGAATAATGAGAAAGGAAAAGATATCATGCAAGATACTAATTAGCAATTAGCCATGAAGAAATTTCCAGAAATAGATATAGAAATATTTGTCAGAAAGAATTCACGAAACAGACAGCGTAGATTTATAAGTGGTACTGGTAATTTGGAAATTCCCAGCTTGAAGCTGATGTGGCCTGGGTCATTTTTTTATTGATCATAAATATACCTGGTAGTCCCGTGCTTGACCTAATTCTTGTACACCAGACGACACATTTATCTCGGCACTTTCAACGTTGGCCTCTATACTATCTGTTACAAAAAAAAGTGGAATCAGTAGAAATTCAGAAAAGGGCCATGAAAATAATTTAACTATTTGAACAAAAATAACTGAAGTCAGTTCTGAAATATTCGGCATTTTATTTTTCATTCACTGATCAAAGGTGATGACAGTTTAACCAAACAACTCATTCTCTACCAAGGTACAATATTGTACCTTGAATAGTTAAAGATCATTTACAATCTTTAACTATTTGAACAAAATAACCAAAGTCGGTTCTGAAATACATGCATTCATCATTTAATTGTTCATTCATTGACCAATGGTACATGTAATATTCATTGATCATCTCTAACGAGAAGTAGTGAACTCTAACGAGAAGCAGTGAACTCTTCTGTAGAACGCCTACCAATATATGCAAGGCAGTCTTGGAAAACCCGTCAGATGTCACATTTGAGGAAAGTGTTAATGGCCTTGGTGAACCCGCACATTCCAATAGCGCCAAATTGTTTTTTAATCTCATTAATTATGAAGGAAACTGAGAACATACCTATCATTTCCCCTTGCTCATGGACCATCATACCAAGTTCTTTAAATATCTCATTCACGCCGACAATATCACCCTGAAAGAAAGATCTGTCAATGAACCTCACACCAACAACACATTATATGTCAACACCTAGAGGTCTGACGAAAAGGCATGAAACTGAAATCATTCTTGCAACAAGAACCAGGATAAGCTCGTTAGCCCCGTACGCCTCAGCACAATTATTACCGGTACAAGGACTGTTCACCTGGGGCCTGTTTCATTTTTAACCAAATGGAAAATGCATTGAAGTTAATATGGTACCATTAGCTTAAAGTCACTTTATGAAACAGGCCCCAGAACTTTACAGGTGAATTTATGGCCGATGTGTGGGATGTTCACCTCTAATTTTCGGATGGCATCTTCTCGTTCTCGAATCAGTTCCAGGTCAACATCTTCTTCCATTTGAAGCACCTGTTGTGTCCGGCTTCCACTACTGAAGGAAAATACAGAAATATTATGCCAAATTGTCCTCAGCACAAAATTCAGCGTTCGGCCATGCTTGAATCCTTCAATTTTCAGGAGATTCATAGTGAAACCTTCCCCTGCGTCTCAAATATTGGTGGCTTGATCTCTTAAAATCACCCTGTGTATTAAAACTTCATTAATATACCTGCTTTCTATTAACAGGTTACTTACGAAGCAATATCAATTAACTGTTGATCTGTCTTTCTCTTGTCTTGTTCTATGAATGAATCCTGCCAATAAGAAAAGAGCAATGTCACTGGTGGATTACCGGGTACTTCATACTTGATATTCCGATTGAAAATGAAAATTTGATACCCGGTAATAGCTTAATGTTGATTTTTCACCAGCAATCATGCAAAATCAGTAATTTTTACTGACAACTGTCGTGAACAGCCGACAACTATGTTTAGCACACACTAAACCAATATGTTCTCCCCGGCAGTCAATTCCCCCTGCTGACATACATACAGTACTGTACCACTCTACTAAGGTCACCCATGGGACTGACAAATTATCCCTCAACAGAGAGGTGTCCTCCCGGTAGAGCTGTCTGCTGAGGGAGATTCTACTTCATCAGACCAAACCAACCTGTCCTAAACCAGAATGTGCCCTAGCTCGCCTCACGCTGTCCCTTTCTTTTTCAGCCATTCGTCGTAATGCTTCTTGGAAATTGTTTAACGAGTTCGTGAACTCTTCTGTTAACCGTTCTCTCTGTATTTTCCTCTGTCTTTGCTCTTGATGTGATGATGCTGCGGGAAGCTTCATCATACTCTGTAGATTACTGCTTGTGTCTTTTGCGATCTGGTTTGTGTAATGTTCTACTTTATGCCTGCCAATGGATGATCAATTGAATTTGATTTATAACATTATCAGAATTGAAAGAAGGAACAAGAAAAAGTTAAACGAGTTTAAGAAGCCCAATTATCTAAGGATGCATTGTTGTTAGTGACACTGAGAGAGACCAACCTCCTTATCATGGGACGTGTAACAGACCTAGAGGTCATGGTTCAATTCCTGGTCTACTAGTACTACTATCTTGAAAGGATAAAGAGCTGAATGGGATGCTCCCCCAGTTCAACAGAAAATTTTCTGGACCAACTGGGATAATAGGGAGGTTTACAAATCAAACGATAAACGTAAACGTTAACAACAACGTTATTTTTGTACCAATGAAATGGCCAGGGCCATTGTGCTCACCTCTGTGACAGAGTATGAAGTGTGAGTAGCCTGGTGATAAACTGAATGGTGAAGGATTAGTGCAGAAACATCGTAACATTTACTACCGATGAGATATGGCCAAAGTCAATTTTTCAAGATGGCCGCCTGGCAGCCATGTTGAAGTCCAATCGAACCGAAATTTGGCATATAAGTAGACGGTACCAAGACACATATTTAGGCACGGTTAAAGCATCCTAGCTACCACTATTTAGGAGGTGTGGGTCGAAGTCCATTTTTCAAGATGGCTCCCTGGCGGCCATATTTGACGTCGAATCTGCCTGAAATTTACCATATATTTATATGGTACCTAGATACATATTTTGACAACGTTAAAACATCCTACCTACTCCCATTTATAAAATGTGGGTCAAAGTCCATTTTTCAAGATGGCTTCCTGGCGGCCATATTTGAAGTCCGATCGGGTTGAAATTTAGTGCATTCGTGCAGGGTGCCTAGATATATCTTCACACCAAATCACAACACTCTATGTCAAATAGCAATGAAATGTGCCACCAAACAGTGAATTTTGAACTTTGACCTCTGTGACCTTGAAAAGTAGGTCAAATCAAAAACCCGGGATTTATGTGATGTAGTCTCATCAGAGGAACCCACCATAAAAGTTTCGTGGTTCTGGCTAACAGCGTTCAGGAGATATGGCCGAAAGAAGGTTTTCACAAAGCGCCCCCTACAGGCCAGAGTGTACAAGCAGCAGCGCTAAGTTTCGGTCCAGAGATAGTTTTTACCATAGGGTACCTGTACACCAAATTTCAAGTCTGTAACCCAAGCGGTTTAGAAACGTGCCACCCCTGTTAACGACGACGACGGACGACACACCATGGGAGAAGCTCACCTCACAGAGGTGAGCTAAAAATGCAATATAAAATCTGGTTGATGTGTAGTATGAAAATAATGTCGTCATTAACGTTTACGTTTATCATTTGACTTCTAAACCTCCCTAATAACACAAAGCACCTTTGACACTCTGTGCGGCAGTCTCACCTGATTGTACAGGTTTAGTGTACTCATTTACTTACAGTTCATCTCGGAGTTGTTGTGAGTCTTGAGAGGTCCCAATTTGGCCTACTAACCGTTGGACAGTAGAAACTGCAATATACAGACAGAATGATGAAAATAAGGGTTCTCTTGCCCGCCCCTTTTCACACCCTACAAATCCCAGATGTAATTATAGCTTCTCAATGTAATTCAGAATAAGGGACAATGAAAACAAGAACACTGATTTTTTAATGAAAATTTGTGGAAACTGCTATAAATAATTATCTTTATCAACAACAAGTGTTATCAGTAACAAGGATGATGACGGTCAAATACAAGATCAGGCATAGATACATGTATACATTGCCAATTTTTTTCCAACAAGAGTCAAACTTTTTGACACTACGTACCATTTTGTGTTATCTTCTGGATATTTGAGCTCACAATCTGTTGCAATCTTGAGAAATCACTGTTGGATTCCCGATCTGAAAAGACGTAGCAGCCACTAATCATTGTGGGAAATGCTTTTCTATACATCAAACCGAGGCTGAAAGCGCAAATTTGCAGGGGGAGAATCTTTTGCTGTGCCAGTCATCGCTGTCTCTTGAGGACACGTTTTAAAAAACTTAACAATTAGATGAGCTGTTACAAGTATTCTTTGCTTCCTACCTGTGAGAGGTCCACCAGACTGATAGGTTGAATATCCCCCTTGATTATACCCGCCAGAACCCTCCTTTGTATAAGCTCCAAAACTTCCCCGCGACATGCTGGAGTTGTTAGTGGGTAACTGCTTGTATTGAACGTACTTATCAGAATCAGGCCTCAACATCAATCAGTATTTTCTGAAACAGAGAAATATCGATCAACATCAAAATGTCAACATGAACATGACACAAAAAATCATGTCCTCAACAGTGGGAAGTCCAGGCTCGTGAAATGAAATACATGTAGCATGCACAAACCTTCATGTCAATAGGCAAATACCGAAAATTCATAAGCAGTAAGTTTTTGCAAATAATGAAGACCGAAAGGGCATTTTTATCATACATATTCGGGGAGTCATGGTAATCCTGTATTTCAAATTACCATAATCCCCAGCAAGAGACTATGTCATGTACATTGTATGTGCAACAATGGTGCACCATAGACACTAGACAGTGTAGGTAGGCCTATGTAATTTCAATTCTACCTTTAGCTCCAGCCTCAAGTAAAGATCTTGGCTTGGCAAGGATGAATGTAAACAAGGATTTCATGGAGTACCAATGGGTCCTATTCAAATCATGACAGGCCAGGCCAGGGCAGTGATATTGTTTTTAACACAAAATGTACGACTGTCTGCAAGAATGCAGCCTCACAAGCCGCAAAAGCATCAATAAATCAATCTACATTGATTTATTTATGATGAATTGAAAGTCAATCCTGGCAGGCACCACCTACCAGCTAGGAACGGCATATAGGCCTACATGTATAACCTGAGCCTACATGTAGACCAATCTCCACTTCAGGCTTGTTTATCACAGCAGTTGATCATGCTAGGCTCACACTCACACAAAACAGTTCACAAATTGAATTCGATCCAGTCCTGAAGACTGTTGGTATGGCACTTGTGACAGTACACCTGATTTTACAGTATAAGGTGTACAGGCTTATTTGCTGTTGCCCAACCATGAATCATGACTCCAAAATTGAAGCCTGTCCTCACACTCATAATTCATGACATCACGTGTGCAAGAGACTATTATTGTGAGTCCATCAGTATGACTCGTCTGAGACTGAGTCAGTGACTACTAGGCACAAGAAGGCTAGGCCTAGCCCACGTGTACTGGTACATGTACATGTAGGCTAGGTGAAGTACATGTACATGGGTCTGAGCTGAGCTGAGATTGAGAGTGAGAGGGCATCCCTGCCGCTGCCCATGGCCCATGCCATGCACGTATGCCCTTCACTTTCAGGATTTTATGACTTCCTACATGTCCTATACATTATGTAATACATGAAAGAGTTCCACTTTTGAAGTCTTAGCAATTAGTACAATAGCAGCAATTCTAGTGAATAGTAGGGTGGTAGGCCTAGGCCCCATAACGAAGGCCTAAAATAGGCCTACGCCTGCATTTAACTGCAGGAACCAATGAACTGAATTTTCAAATCATGAACTCGTTCCATTCCACGATCACATCATCATGACATCCACACTCGACTCACTGACATGAGGGCCTACCGTGTACCGGTAACCTAGGCCTACCGGTAGTCTGAGCCTATAGGCCTAGGAGGCCTTGTGCTGTGGCAACAGCCATCATTGGTAACCATCCAGTCATGCATGCCATGCCTGCTGCAACAGTGAACAGGCCAAGCCCCACATGTAGGGCCAATCTGACCTGCTGATAGTGATAAATAGTGTGTTCGATTACATGTACTTACATCGGCCAGGCACTAGCGCTTTCTCAGATATGCGCATTGAAGGCCAATAAAAGAATGTGGTTGTGTTAGACACGAGTAACGTGTCATGGCGGAATGCCGGATGCGTTCTGATTGGCTGAGTGCATCCGCCATGACACTTTACTCGTGTCTAATACGACAGCCTAGCATTTGATTTCTTACATTTTGTTGGCACGCCGATGTACATGTATGCGCGGGTGTCTGCACATCCACGTCTGGAAGTGACATCATGCTCGGCATGCTGGGATAGGCTATTTCCCGAAGTAGGCCTAAAAGCCCAGCGTACATCACACTTGAGACTGGAGAAAAATAGTTGCCACTGAGCTACTGGCGACTGGGAGGATCTAGCTGGAACTGGAGGTGACTGGTCAGTCGCCAGAAACGGTCGATGTACATGTATGCACCCTTTCGACTTGCTGGAACTGAGATTTTGCCAGTCGCCGCAAATTGCACATGCAACTTAAGGTTCTAGCGACTAGTTGTACCCGGTTTCGTTCAGCCCTGAGCCGCTGTGATGTAGGCGGGCTTGCGACTGATCAGTGCCAGTTTTCTGAACGAAACCTAGGCCTAGTCTCGTCGAGTCTCAATGCCCCGGATGTTACCTGAGTTGCCGCCAGTCGCAAGTGCGATGTACGTGCGGCGGTCAGGACATGACGACTGATTTGATCCTCCTAGTTTTACTGAGTTGCTGAATTTGCGATGTACGCGCGATGTAAAGTATAATTATAAAGTATAATTCCTCCAAGAGTACACGTAGGCCTACACCTAAATATAGGCGGCCTAAATAGGCTAAACTTAACCA
Organism: Notospermus geniculatus; assembly: GCA_002633025.1. Lineage (NCBI taxonomy): Eukaryota > Metazoa > Nemertea > Pilidiophora > Heteronemertea > Lineidae > Notospermus > Notospermus geniculatus. Next base: position 301,591 of record NMRB01000580.1, read on the forward strand.
GCTGGCTGTGATGTGAGAGTGAGGGGAGGGTTAGCACTGTATTACTTTATAGTAGGCCCCCTAGTGCCTCCTGGCCCTGGGCGGCGTGGGGGTGTGACAGGCCTGACCGGTCCTACTAAATTGAGACAACAAGCGTCAAGTTGAGACAACAACCCCATAACTTGCGTCAACAAAGGTTTTTCATTTATTTTTTGCCAAATAACTATGAGAAAGTTCAATTTACATATCTTCTGAGAGTTTGAATGCATTTGGAGCAAGGCCAACGAAGATATCGATCAATATTTTCATGATTTTATTGCATGAAATCACGTCCGCCGACCAAGGCCTTGTCCGCCGACTTAGCCCACTGAAGCAGGCTTCATGCTCACGTAAATGAGGAACGAATGTCGACTGCAAGGTGGTCTACCGCCGACTCCGCAAAATGGCCGCTGGTCCTTGGCGCCCCTGGCGGCGGGTGTAGGAACCAAGCCTATCTGAAGAGGCGAGGCTGTGTGGGAGAGGGGCGATCGAGTGGGAGTGGCACAGATCAGGGTGTAAAAAAGGGATGGGGAGGGGGGACCCGTAAGATAATAATAGGTGGCCCGTCCTAAGTCGGAAGACACTAAATGAGGGGCCCAGGGGTGGAGACTCACCTCCGCAGGTCGGGCGGGCTAGGGCAGGTGGGGTCCGTTCGGCGGTGTAGGGGTGGGTGGGTGGGGCTACCACGGGGCCCAGCACCTCCCTTCTCCAAGGATGGTCTTTACCGGAGGGTGGGGAGATAGTGCCCTCTCCCGAACCGGGGGTCAGAGGCCTGCTTTCTCTGGGCCCGGAAGAGGCAAGAGGAAGGGCAAAAGTGGCGGAGTAGGATACGGATCCACCGCTCCTGCCTGTGAAACAAACAAACAACTTGGCAGGCATTTTGTTGACGCTAAAATAATGATTGATATCTTCGTTGGCCCTGCTCCAAATGCATTCAAACTCTCAGAAGATATGTAAATTGAACTTTCTCATAGTTATTTGGCAAAAAATAGATGAAAAACCCTTGTTGACGCAGGTTATGGGGTTGTTGTCTCAAGTTGTCTCAACTTGACGCTTGTTGTCTCAATTTAGTAGGCCTAGGGCCCAGGACCCGGCCTGACGACTTGACTTGACTTGGATTGGAGAACTTCCGGTAGGCCTAGTAAATAAACAGAAAACGCTGTCGTGCCAGGCCGGTGTAGGCACGAGTAAAAAATCGAACACGCTAAAACTGATATCAATCTAGGCCTAGGCTAGGCCTACATGATGATGTAGGTATGTCATGTATGTGATGCCATACATCATGCACTGCATGCATGTCGGGATGTGTGCATCAGCCAGCCAAGCATGCAAGAAATGATGTCAGCTGCCAAAATCGGGGTTTATACTCATCGGTTTACGGATCTCACCGCACACTGTTTGGGATTTTTTAATCCAAAGAAATACTGCCGATTCTATAGATAAACAACGTACGGGAAAATGTTTATAAAGGCTAGAAATTGTTGTCAGAATAATCAAAAGCTTCCTCATTCGAATCGTGTTTTCTCCGCCTACCTTTCCACCATCTTTATTGTGGCAGTGACGTCATCAAATACTGCTGACATCTAGCGGTAGAATGAGGAACTGAAATTCCTGTCCCGTTAGCCTGGTTCTATTGGCCACCGTTAGATGGCATGTGGTCATCTGACGGCACCGAGACTGTGTCACCCTGTTGAATAAGGAGGTATTGCCAGTAGGAAAATGCGTGCATGGCGCATCCTGGTATATTGTAGAAGGATTTCGGAATAGGCCCAGATGAGAATGAGAGGGAGATGAAGCTATTCGGAACTTCCTCAGTCAACTCTATGGTTTCAAGTCACCACTCTCGCGCCAAACCCCGGTGCCGCATGCAGTAGAATGTGGAGCTGAACCTCCTGTCCCATCAGCTCAGGGAGCTGTCCGCGTCCGGTTCAGATGTAAAATCGTAACAAAATTGAATTGAACCAAAGTACAGAGATATATTCCGATTGTTAAATAAAGACGAGTAGGCTACGTGTCCTCTGTCGTCCCGGCAAAGGCAAAGAAATTCGGCAAAATCCGAAATACTAAACGGGCGCATCACAGGATTGTTCACTTTTTTCGTGATTCGTATCCATCGTCACCGGGATCGTCACTCGCCAATCGAACTTCCAATTCAAATATGCAATTTTATATTGTTAACTACATGTATTTAAATTTGTTCGCCGGTATGAATTTTGATTATCTTGGATGAAGTACAAAATGTGCACGGTCAGTGCAGATTGAGAAAGGAAAGAGGAAAGTATGGATGAGTTGGGATCTGTCTTAGGAAATGTACCCAACTCACCGAAATAGCTAGAGAGTAGTTTCCCTACGCAGCCGCTCGTATGTTCCAGTCGCTGACGCTGTCAAATCGCCGCTAGCGCTGTCGTGGAGTCTACCTCATTGAGAGAAGGTGATAAGCCCACATAACAATATAAAGGCCTACTAAGTAGTCTGAATCTTAACTGCAGCGCAGCCTAACAAGCAAATCATGAGACGGCAGTGGTCAGTCTGAAGACTCCGGTCGGTCACCGAGGACTAGTAAGAAGCAAGATGCAGCAAGTTGGTACGACAATGACTAGGATAGAGATAAATACACATGGACGAGTTGTGGGGAAGCAAATTTGGTGGAATCTTTGGGTAGGCCTGAATGATTCCTTTCGAATTCTCTAAAACATGATGAAATTGTTAGTGTCATGGGCAAGTTTCGCCGTCACCATTTTCTTGTACCCCGGAAGTGTATAAAATTTGATCAGAGACAGAATTAAAAGCGTGAGTCAGGTTAAGATTCTAGTAATAATTATTAGTCAGGGCGTCATCACCACTTGAACGCTTCCTATTTCTTGGTTCCCCTCCAAGAACATGGCACTAACGCCTCGCCCAGAATGATGTTCGCCGACCGCGGAGTACGGAACGGTGGTACTGACACCTTGCGGTAGAATGAAGAACTGAAATTCCTGAGCTGCCCATCCATGTTCCCGATGCTATCCCCGAGGGCAGAAGGCTCATCATATTTGTTGCTACAGAGTCTCTCACAACGAAAGACTGAGCCTACCAACATGGTTAGCAGGAATACCTTTCCTTGACATTAAGAAATACCTTGATAAGGCTTTCAAGTCCAAATAAAAAGCCTACGTCAGGTCCAACAAATTTTAATTCTGGTCTTGAATCCGTGTGAAATGCGTAAGCAAAATCTATCAATTTGATATCAACTTTAAGTCTCTCGGTCAAATTCGTTTCTGGACACTTCGTATTCTTGCAAGACTTGTCAATTCCACCATTAGATTGAGAAGCAACCTTTGCAGAAACCCCATTGCCCAAGCTCCCATGGACGTCTCCAACCTTGTCCTCTCCTTCGTATATAACCATGAGAGACCCTGTGAACATCCTGATATCATTTCTTTTCCCGAGAGCTATCACAAGAGCTCGAAGTTTTTCCACTAAAGGTTCAATGAGTTCCAGTCGTAATCTGACACCATTATGTAGGTATTTATAAAACCATTCGGTGATGTTATCCTTGTCAATGACAGCCACTGAGTAAAATTTATCAACGCGGTAGAATTCACCGGAGTCCATTTGGTGAACCTGAAATATGAAGAGATGGGGTTAAGTTACACCGACTGTTCTCAAATTCATCGAATGATAGCGGCTAAAGTGAATCGAGTCTGGTGCCGACAATCCGTGCACCGTGAAATATCAACAAGGCAAATTCGCATCGCCCGACCAATCATAATGCGTTGATTTGCCCACCAGATGAGTGCGCGCGCACAAAATTTTCGTAAAAACCAAGATGGTGGTCGGCCTTCGAAACGATGAATAGGCTCTGTCTGTCTGTGCTGTCACGCGTTTCCTATATTCATTAGAGTGTTGTGTACAGTTTTCTCAACTTAAGGGTATATGTAAAGTGACTCGAAATCTCGAATTTTTGACGCAAAAAATCTGACTAACTGCACAAAAAATTGGGAAAATAAGGCTCGGGGGCCCTCGGGAACCGTCATAAGAAGGTGCCCCGGGCCTTATTTTCTCAATTCAGTCATGTGCAGTTAGTCAGATTTTTTGCGTCAAAAATTCGAGATTTCGAGTCACTTTTCATAACCCTTAACTCATAGTATCATTCACTCTCTGATCAGGCGCGGATGCAAGGGGGGCATTTTAAAATTGACCGGGAAATTTCGAAAGTTTGAAAAGATGTTAACATTTGACCGAGGTTTTCCATAATGTGCGCTGGCTGTGCGCCCCCTCTTTCCCTTGATTCTGGATCCGCCCCTGCTAATCTATTTTGACGCTTTGGTCGTACCGGTAAGTGTTGTAGGCCTACATGTACATGTATGTGTAGGCCACATGTAAGCATATTTTTTAATAGATGAGTCATTCACTGTCTTGCTTACATTGTTACCAAATCGATTTCTGCTCTCTGACCCATGATTACATCGCAATTTTCGGCAATTATCTACGAAAATTGGATTGATCACTACTTCCTGACCTAGATGGTTGTCATTTTATGTTTCATACATTCGTCGTCCATTAGGCTTTTTTCACACTCGGATGCTGATCCTTTGTGTTGCAAGACTTTGACAATAGGGAATGCTGACAGTGAAAAAAGCCTATTCATTCCATATCATTGTTTGTGCGCCCACACAAGGCCACGTAAAAAGAAAAAATAGATAGCGTCCCTTTTCCCGGAAGAGTGAAGAGCGGCCTATTTTGTGGGCATGTTCTTAGTCCGTTCATGCAAGGAAGCAGCCACTTTTAGGGCCTATGCTTCTACTAGTCGATGAATCGGTATTGAAATTTGGAAAAAAATGGATGCGCCCTTACGTTGACGAATCTGTACCCACACGCAAGTGCGCATCCAGGTCCATGTATGCGCATTTGCGTGCCCAACCGTCATGACGGTGGTGAAAATTTAAGCGGAGGCCTGTACCGACTTTCGCGTTTTCGCGCGGCGAGGCCTGTCATTTTCACAGGCAAAAGGCAATAAAAAAGGAGATACCATTGAAAAAGTAGCATCAAATTTCTATGGCCTGTGAAATCGCCGCGTTGTCGCTCTCCGCCACAAAAATCATGTCAGTGGGTACAGGTCTCATTCGACAGAGCCACCAGAGTGCACTGGCTGTATCACGTCTCCTACGCGCACCTCCTGCGGAAAATGCAGCCGGAATGGCGACTGGGCCAAACTGAAGATAGACAAGCAGGCCTAAATAAAAGGCTCCTTTCGATAGGAAAAGGATCTGAAAAGAGGGAGAATACGCACCGAAGGCAATCAGCAGAACGGTCCCAAATCCTTCCATCACGACGGCTGATGA
>NMRB01000580.1:307251-327913 GCA_002633025.1 Notospermus geniculatus
GTGCAGATTGAGAAGGAAAGAGGAAAGTATGGATGAGTTGGGATCTGTCTTAGGAAATGTACCCAACTCACCGAAATAGCTAGAGAGTAGTTTCCCTACACAGCCGCTCGTATGTTCCAGTCGCTGACGCCTGTCAAATCGCCGCTGTCGTGGAGTCTACCTTGAGAGAAGTTGATAAGCCTACATATAAACAATATACTAGGACTACTAAGTAGTCCGAATCTAACTGCAGCGCAGCCTAACAAGCAGATCATGAGACAGTGGTCAGTCTGAAGACTCAGGTCGGTCACTGACTAGGACTAGTAAGAAGCAAGGTACAGTAAGTTGGGACAACAATGACTAGGAAATAAATGTAGATGAATATACATGGACGAGTTGTGGGGAACAATTTTTGGTGGAATCTTTGGGTAGATGATTCCTTATGAATTCTCTAAAACATGATGGATTATTAGTGTCATGGGCAAGTTTCGCTGGCACTATTGTTGTGCCCTAGGCCCGTATGTATAAAGGTGGAATAAGCTTATTCCAGGTAACGTTATAACGTGAATAAGCTTATTCCACCTTCATGCATGCATACGGACCCTGGAGTGTATAAATTTTGACCAGAGGGAGAATTAAAAGCGTGAGTCAAGATTCTAGTAAAATTTTCTGTCAGGGCGTCATCACCACTTTAATGCTTCCTAGATTAATGGTTGGCAACGCCTCGCCCGATGTTCAGCATCCTCGCACCCAGGGTCTTCACAACCGGCTCCCCAACACGCGCTTGGTTCAGAGGGAGGGTACGACCGTAATGACCTGATCGAGATTCTCAGGATGGATGTTCAGCGACCAGAGTACGGAACGGAGGTGCTGACATCTTGCGGTAGAATGAAGAACTGAAATTCCTGAGCTGTCCGGGTTTCCCGAAGGCAGACGGCTCATCATATTTGCTCGCTGCTATAGTCTCTCACAACGAAAGACTGAGCCAACCAACATGGTTAGCAGGAATACCTTTCCTTGACATTAAGAAATACCTTGATAAGGCTTTCAAGTCCAAATAAAAAGCCTACGTCAGGTCCAACAAATTTTAATTCTGGTCTTGAATCCGTGTGAAATGCGTAAGCAAAATCTATCAATTTGATATCAACTTTAAGTCTCTCGGTCAAATTCGTTTCTGGACACTTCGTATTCTTGCAAGACTTGTCAATTCCACCATTAGATTGAGAAGCAACCTTTGCAGAAACCCCATTGCCCAAGCTCCCATGGACGTCTCCAACCTTGTCCTCTCCTTCGTATATAACCATGAGAGACCCTGTGAACATCCTGATATCATTTCTTTTCCCGAGAGCTATCACAAGAGCTCGAAGTTTTTCCACTAAAGGTTCAATGAGTTCCAGTCGTAATCTGACACCATTATGTAGGTATTTATAAAACCATTCGGTGATGTTATCCTTGTCAATGACAGCCACTGAGTAAAATTTATCAACGCGGTAGAATTCACCGGAGTCCATTTGGTGAACCTGAAATATGAAGAGATGTGTTGTTTATTAAATAAGTTACGTTACACCGAGACTGTTCACAAATTCATCGAATGATGGCGGCTAAAGCATGGCGCACACGGGCGACTATAAATGGGGGCGACTACAGATGCGACTACTACATCGCATGCGATAATTACCTTTGAGGTCGATCAGTGATGTCATCCGCGACATCACTGATCTTCCAATGAAGCATTTGTCGCAAACGAGTCAACAAAAACTAAAAAAGGTAAAAATATGTTCAGTCGCTGCTGTGGTCGCAAGGCTGGTCGCCTAGAAAATCGCTCGAAAAATCGCCCGTGTGCGGCAGGCCTGGTGCCGACAATCCGGCATAGGCCTATACACCGTGAAATATCAAGGCAAATTCGCATCGCCCGATCAATCATAATGCGTTGATTTGCCCACCAGATGAGTGCGCCCGCACAAAATCTTCGCGGGGACCGTCGAAACGATCAATAGGGAGTTTTCGCAAAGCCCCCGAAACGCCAATGCGGACGCCAAACCCATTGTTCGATGCCACTAAGACAGCACCGAACAAAAGGATAGACGTTCCCGTTGGCGTCTCGGGGGCTTTGCGAAAACTCTATAATACCTGCATTCCGCCGATTCTGAAACCATGAGTGCAAGTTGTCGACGACAGACACCGCCCAATCTTCTGCCTGGACTTGAAGTCATTGTCGTCCAGTCCGTGATGTCTGGTCCCCATCTTCAGATCCAAGATACACGGCTTCTCGAAGCCTGCCACAGCATTTTCGAGGATGAGGTATTCTTATGTTCGTCAAGGAGACGATGTATGCATGAGATTTTCTATCTTTTGGCGGCGGACGTAACCTTTGAGTTTATAGGCAACCTACGCATGCCCAACAAGACTGTTCAAATCGGTTTATTTTAATGATCTATGTTACCAATTAGGCATTGAGACTGTTCATACACATAAATGGATGAGTTGACGCATGGTACCTTACTTGAGGAAGGGTTAGTTACGCTGTGACAGCACGTTGAACTTCTCAGGTGATGAAAAGGATGGCGGCCATTTTTGTCAGCAGGTTTCGACATAGTATCAGTCTAGCCCAGTTGCTAGTACTGGCTTTGTATGCATTGGACAGGACACCAGTCTTATCATGTTGGTTCCCGATTCCGCCGACAGGGGAGGGATACTGAGGCATACCCTCGTGAAAATCAGTCTTCTCGCAGAGAAATATGGAGACTATACGGCAGGAATGGTATCCTACTGAATCAGTCCACAATGGAACAAGATAACCATCTTTTTCGAAGGATATATCTTTACCGGGATTTACCATTCCGTCAAAAAGACGTTTCTTTTCGGCAAATTTTAATTATTAAGGATACTACTCAGTTGTTCTGTTTCCGGTGCTAGATTTTTCAGCATGCGCAAATGACATCGTTTAGTCCAAGGATTCTGCACGAAGTTGTTGCTCGACATGATAGCTGACGCCCTGCACATAAAAGAAACGGTTTCAAAGTTTAGGAAGCATTATGCAGAAGGAACCAACAGACTACATAAGGGGAAAGGACTGCATGGAGCACTTTTCCTATATGTACTTCCCGCAGGACTTTATGACGCACGCCTTCCCTTCTGTGGTTCCAAAATTTGCGCTAACAGCACTGGATAAGTGAAAGAATGTCACGTCCGAGACCGTGGACTTGCCCAACTCGCGCCATCTGGGTGACTCGGATGAGCCACTGGCATGACTGGGGCCGTTTGGACGTCTTCTAAACGAACTCTCCGACCGTGACACCCAATATCTCGCGGGAGCTGACAGAAGAGTGGAGATCAGCAACGGAAACAACTTCAAATGACGCTGACCGCGGCTCCCAGCTCCAATTCTCTATCAGTTAATCGGCAGGAGGCAACGAGCAACGCTGGAACCTTAATTCATTTTCAACCCCGTATATCCAATCGAATCTTTCTCTTGGTCAAAATATAAAAAAATCCTGTCTACTACCTTTTTACATCATGTTGAACCAGCGGACAAGGTTTGTGGCCGTTGGTGTCAAGGTGATTGTCCCGGTCAAGCCTTTGGATTGGAGACATGATAGTGATGTGCACCTGATCGGCGTCATCTCTGCTGAACAGCACATCAAAAGTGCCTGAAATGGAGGTCGGAGGACGTCACCTTCGTCGGAGGAGTTTATGATAGTTCTTATATGACGAGAATCCATTCTTTATGGATAAAAGATACATTGTAGGTTCCAACAAGCAAGCAACGTCCTGTCACAAGAAGAATGTACGTGCACATCCCCTGGTCTCCTGATGCCCTTCTCTATCCTTTGTCACGGAATCCAAGTGAATTTCCGGGCATCTTACATCACATCAGCAGGCATTTAGGTTCTAGGCCTGCTAGACGGGGAGGCACTCCACTGGCAGATGAGAAAGTCTTCTTTACCAATGCCCGGTCGGGAAGTGGAAGGGGAGGCATTAGATAGGTTGCGCAGCTTTCCGACTCCGACTTCAACTACCAGAATGAACAGTCCGCTGTAGACATCCTTGATAAAAACGATTTGATAGACCTTTGCAAATCGTAAAATGTCATAACCCTGTGGCAGAATAATTTTGACTCGTAATCGGAAGTGCACGTAAATCGCAAATATTATAGTCGTATTTCAAGTCGTAACGACTAGGATTACGACTTCAATATTCATTATTTATCCGCACTTCCGATTTATAAGGCCAAATTTTTCTGCCTTCAATTTATGGTGTTTGACGAAATCGTTTTCATCAACGATGTCCATAGCGGGCTGCAATTCATTCTCGTAGTTGAAGTCGGACTCGAAATCGGGAAGCTGCGCAACCTCTTCTGAGACATTGGGACCCTCTCGACGGAATGTCGGAAAAGAGACGTTAGAGTTTGTCTATCCGCATTGCACTTGACCCGACTCAATGTAAATGATGTTTGGTGAGAAAACAAATTGACCCAATTGGTTATGGGACACTTTTGTACATACATACACGACCAGCCTTTGAATTTTTAAGACGAATAACCATGGCAACCCCATCTTTGATACACGCTGTGCATGCCAAGCCAAAACGAGTTCAACACATCACGAAACTTCCGCATTGTGAATCCATTATGAACCTAATTTGATGAAGTAACCTCCGGAAGTAGGCCTATTGCGTGGTACACCTGGCGACCGTCATGACCGTCTTTCGAGCAACTGAGGCCAAGGGCAAGGGCGGTTCATCCAGGGTGTGCCATGGGTCACGTACTCACCGCGGGCCTGTGGCAATCCATCTCATTGGTCCTTACTTACCTTTACATTTTGGAGCAAATTGTCTTATTTCCTCCGGCATGGTCCGGTAGAAGTCATACTCGTTCTGAACTAAGGGTTTGCACACTGTGTTTCCTTCATACGTGAACATATTCGAATGGCCTCCGACTTGATGGACGAACGGCTGCAGAGAGCTGGGCGACGCCTGATCAGGCTCAGTCCCACCTGGTGGTTCTCCCGTGGAAGGTGCAACTGCAGCAGGCCTACCCTCGGCCATGATGACGACTGTCCAGGATGCTGCGTAATTCATCCGTTACTGTGCAATTAAATCAAACCGCTCGTAATTCCAGATTGACGAAGGTCGTCCATATTGAAGTCAGAGCAGGCGACGATTATCGTCTGTTACCTAAGCGTTATTACTATCACCCGTGCCTGAACATCGATGCAGGCACGTTGAGATGCAGTGTACACAGAAATAAAACAGGTGGTGGTGGTTCATGAACAAAAGAATGCACAGTGTGTGATTCATTGATCAATATTTCAATACAGATACGGTATGTAGGTCGCGGAGAGCACTCGGGATATTCCTCGCACGACGTCGTCTATCATCGGCCAAACGACCCGCAGGTCATGTCGCTTGAGCACGCTTACCATCGTCTTACGACCTACTGGTACATGTATTTAGATCAGTCCTAATCTTAATTCAAGCACAGTCTGAAATTACGTCGGTAATACATTAAACAGAAGGTGGTGCCATCTGTAGGATGGCAACAACATCGCTTGTTGCATCGAACCACTTGCAGCTGAATCCCTCTCCAGCACGGCGAACCCGCCGGCCATGGAGGATTTTCTTTATGGCCTAGTGGTTGGCGCGCATTGGCCTCTGAGCCCGAAGCAACGAAGGTCAGTACGTGGATGGTGACCGGCAGACATCACGTCCAGCCGTTACCCATGCACAATCCAGTGGGGCAGCTGAGGCAGCTGTTAAGGAGGCCGAGAAGATTCTCAAGCAGACAGACCCCTACAAAGCACTTCTCGCTTATAGGACAACCCCTATAGCAACCACAGGACATAGTCCAGTGGAATAGGACGCCAGCTGAGGACAACTCTCCTAGTTCTCCCTCAGAAAACTAACGCTGAACAAACTTCGTTAGCAGTCGTGCCAGAGCTAAGGACAAGAAGACCAACGACTACGTGCAGCAGTAACCCATTGCATGCGTTATGCATTGATCTTATCGTAGTCGTCAGTAATCCGTGGCGGATACCTACTACGACTGAAGGTTTGGCTGCAGGAAACTGCCCGAGTTGAGCCCTAGTGAACGTGTCAGACGGAGTCAGGACCGATGGTGAAGACTCTTGGAGGACGCAAGCAACTCTCGTCGGTAGACATGATTCAGCTCCAAGGGCGTACATCGTCGAGACAACCAAGGGTCTACACTTCGTCGAAACAGACGCCATCTACTGTCCGTCCCACCGTCATCGCCTGTGTCCAGAAACTCAGCCGCCGTACCGTACCGTCTCCAGTCGTTTCACATCCAGAGAACACGGACACGACACCTTCGGTTCCGATTGCAACTACTAGCAGGGGCGGATCCAGGATTTTGGAATACGGGGGGGGGCACAGGGACTTGAGGCATGCATTGCAGGGGTGGTGGGCGTGTTACAGAGGTCTAATAACAAACCCCCGAGTAATGCCCCGGTATACTGACGTATACCTAGTAGAAAAATAACAAGGGATACAACTTCAAACAAGACCCCATTCGGACATTTTCACTTCAACGATCTGCCGAGAAGCCAAATCTCAACCAAATTTCACAAACAAGGTACCGTTTTGAAGCTGAGAATGTATAGATTCAAAATAAACCGAAATCTATCTCAAATCTTGATGTTGTACATTGATTTGGGCACTCGAAAGTGCTAAAAACCCCCGATTTTTCCCACTGCGAATGATTTCGGCCCAGGAAATCAGGCCCCGACGATCCACAAAAGTGAAGAGATCTCCACAACCACCCGGCCGATTGGGATGAAACGCATATCAATTTCAACAGAAGAAAGATTCAAAANTGAAGGACGAGATTTATGCACCTCGCATATTTTCGGACGATTTTGTTTATCGTTCAAAGCCCATTATTGGCGAGCTGGCCTTGAGGCATTCTCACCACTAAAATCATCTTACTTTTAAAAGTGGGTCAATTTTGTCCCCGGCATTTTGTCCTTTTCCATTCTTCACGACCGGTGTGTACACTCGCGCGTGCACTGGGCCCGGTGTGGGCCTATTATATGTGGATGGGTGACCGGCGTGCATATAATGCATCTGGCAGACCTTCCCATGCAGTTGAAAGATTAGTTCGACACTCAGACGCAGTGTGGCGCTAAATGAGTCGAGGACGAATCACCGCGGAAGGGGAGCACGGCTACCCGCAGGTCATTGGAGGATTTCCCTTTATTTAGTATGGCCTAGTGGTTGGAGCTTGGAGTCCGTTAGTTTGTAGATTCCTTGCCTCTAAGCTAGAATTAAGCAACGGAGTGCGCTCAATGCCCAAAGGCAATCAAATACAATCCTCATCTATATGCCTGTCTGCTTCCTTGCCTTCATAATCACGTGCCTATGACATTTGTAATTCTACGAAAGGATGTTACATCAACAATCGCGTCTAATTAGAATAGGGCAATGTTGATGCATCCTTTCCGTCCGGGATGTAGCCACTCAGATTTCTGGGTCGGGACACTTGTGCCTGTCCGTTAGTTTGTATTTCGTAAAAAGCTGCAAGTTAATGGGATTGTCCGGAAACCTGCAACAAGCGAGTAAGGAATATGTCTCCTTGATGAAGTGCCTGGGCAGTATCCTGAGGATACATGTATCACTCGCTCCCTGACTATATGGAGCGAGAGAACCTCCCGGATTCTCAGGATGAGGGACACCCTCGACCGGTTCGCTCAGCGGCATCCTGAGAACATCAGGGGTTCTTCGCTCCCTTCGTCACCGCACACCAACGTGACGGAGGGAGCAAGCGCTAAGAACCCCTGATGTTGTCCGCCCACCTGAAAATATGACTAAAATTAAATGATGGAATGGAATGTTTTGTTGTGATGTAAGTTTCTTCGGGAACGACACCGTTCATTTTTTCTGAGGGCGTCTTAGACGTCACGGGCGTGGCACAACTGGATGATTTATGACCAAACTGCGGAACGCTTCCACGGAATCGCCCCTAGACAGCGCCGGAACTCCCTGGTATAGGACACCACAGCCACGTGCCACATCCGGGGGTGGACACCGGCGGTGCGAGGACCATCCAACTCAAATACTAAATATAAACGCATCGTGATCGCATGAATGCGCGTGCGTATTAATGAAAGGTTTATGGCCTTGGTATCTGTGGCAGGACAGAACGAAAGAATATTAAGTGCGAAGGGTAAACACATTAAACAGAGCGAAGTTCAGATGGACAATGCACCATAAGTCACTTAGGGGTCCAAACCGACACCCAGCTACCTTGATTGCGCAGAGACCAGTGACGGCCGTTTACCTTGTTTGCCCAAGTGATGATCGCCCCATCCCTGAACCCATCGGGGAATCATATCTCAACATCATTTCACACTTAACCCGTCTTATTTTCAAATAAAGCATTTATTGTCTCCAACGATTGTTTGTCGGGGTAAACATTTTGACTAGAAGCATTTATATGCAAATGAGTTGTAGGGCAGAATCATGAATAAATTTAGGGGAATCTTGAATAATTCCAGGCCCATCTTGACCAAGGTGTGGCCGGACTCGAGCAGAGTAGGAAAAACAAATGAAAGTACCATGACTTTCATCATTCGAGCGGCTTCCCTAAACTGTATAATTACATGCATGTACATGTATATACAAAACATTTTCTATCAAACTTTTCATGCACGGCAGACCGACATCAAGAATTTAAAATACAAGCAGGGAAAAGTCACTATACTCTTCATTTCAGTATGCATCATTTTCATGCCTTATTATTGTGAGGAAAACACGCCCAACTTAACTTCGCCTTGCAATAGCACTAGCAGTCCATACGGTGGCATGATTATCAGTTAACGACGTCACATTAACGAATCGTTCAGAGTCCTCGAAATCCTGCCTCTCAACCGCTGGATTCATCAGCGCTACTGTCCCCATAATAACTCGACTCTGGGGTGTGTCCGCTCGGGGTATGACTTCTTGGAGGGGAGTAGGCTACATGATTTGACCGCTGCCCCATCCCTGAATCTGCATGATTTTCAGTTTGGACACCATTACCATTCTGATAATCAATCACCCGGCTTAACAATCGAATATATTTGATAGTCAATCTTAGAATTTCATTTTTGCTCAATTTCTTGTCCGGCGGATGCGTCGGTACTAATCTCCGAAGTTCTGCGAAGGCTCCGTTTACATTTTGCTGTCGCCACCTTTCGCGACTGTTCGTGAACATTCGGCGGACTACTTTCCTGCCCGTTGGATGCCGAAACTCTGCTGGATGGCAAGGTCGCAGCCGGCGTCTTGTGTCAAGGTCAACGAATGGTGTCATAAGTGGCGATGACCCCGGTGAATTCCCAAAATACGTGGGGCGTTGGTCTGGTGGGTATATATACAACGGTTGCCACGGAGGCACCTGATTTGAGGACGACGGACCAGCCATTCTCGACTCCGCGTCCGAGTCCTGCCCTTCTGATCCGTCCGGCCCGATGCATTCCTCGTTCTCGACGTCTGACCTGTCGCCGTCTTGCGGTCCGAATGTGGTCATGTCGTCATCGCCGTCGCTGTCTTCGTAATCGGTGGGATAAGGTGGCTCTGTCTTGCAATCCATCGGGGAGGAATGCAGATCCTGAAAAAGAAAACGGAACAAAAATGGGTTGAGTATATGCCAAGGGAATGGCGCGAAGTGAACAGATATCCAAAAGACTTTTCAGCACGGCTGCGAAATCAGCGTGTGAGGTCTAAACTCCAATGAAATTCCTACTTCATTACTGCACGATAAAAAAAGAAAAAAAAAGAGGTTTTATTACCCACGCCTGAACTTTGGGTTACCCACGAGTATTTCGTGAATGCTGCAACACGGGCTCAACCGGGTGCTTGAAACACCCCCTGGTGGTTCAGACAACGCAAAAGGAGTATGCCCCGAAGGCACAGTAAAAATTTCCAAGGAGATTTAAATTGACAAGAAATTATCTAAAATTTAGCCAGGAGACGCGCTTAGAATATTATTTCATAATTTTCCGGGTCACGTCATGACTAAAGCAGTACAAGTGCTGACATATTGTTCTATCCGTGGAAGATATTGCCAAATACATGCTGTGTTTGTTTGGGGCGATGCTGGACGCAGACGATAATGATTTCCAAGATGGCGTCTTTTGATGGCAGAAAATAATGATATAGTAAACTTGTCCCTCCTGCTAATCATGCGCTGTTTTCATTTGGATGTCGTCAGAGCCTTAAGGCCACACCTTTTTTATTTATTGGATTACGGATCCCCCTCCCAGGTTTTTTGAAAATGTTAAAAAAAATAAAATTCCCGATGGTCTATTTTGTGTTCTTGTTTTTTTCCCGCCGACCACTAGGTGCAACGTAAAAGATATTTAAATGCTAACGCCCTGTATTTTCAGGATATAGGCCCCTATGTATAGGCCCTATCTCTTGTTCTACTGTTGCATCAATAAAAGGTTTTATTTCTTTTTTACCACATTTCACTTTTTTTATTCTCTCCCCCTTGAATTTCTGTGACGCATAGCACGTAACACTAGGGAAAAAATTAAAAAGTCAAAGATTTTTGTATTTTATTTTTATTTTTATTCCCTCCCCTCCTACATAGGTTTCGGCCTGAAAAATCCGTAATCCAATAAATATAAAAAGTGTGGCCTAAAGGAAGAAGGCTGTTTTACTCCTAATACTAGGCGGGGTTTTCTTGAGGTCGTTTGGCTGTGCAACTGGTGGGTGAGTACAGGAGAGGCCGCCGTGCGCAGCTCCAGCTGTTTGCACAGCCACAGGGTCTCTTTCGGTCAAGATGGCGGATCAACCGGCTAAAATTTCAATCATCATGCACAGACGGTGTTGCTTTTCGTTGTACGAGCAGTTTGAACTCCGGCAAGAACACGAACATAGCAAAATGTTTTGAAACCTAATCGGAAATGATTGCATCTGCATGCGTCTATTTAATTTTCTTCGACGGAATATTTTCTGGAGCGTGGCCCAAACATTTCATAACCGCTATTATTTTAACGCGATTTTCGTTCTCATGTTTCACCTCCAGAAAAAGGAAAACGCATTCCTTGTTTCAGCGCTATTGAATGGACGGACATCTTGTCCAAGAGGTCAGGAATTCAACATTTTGACATCAACAGGCACCATACAATAGAACTTTTCGACATTTTCCCAACATATCAGAGGCCAACACTGAATAACAACATTTTCCCAACAATTTCCTTGTATGTGGTCCATGTAGCATTTGCCTAGATTGAATCCCGAGTTTGCTGCACAACTTGAATTTAACTTGGCATTACCAAAGTGTGGCTTGTTACCCTACTTGCTAATGCTTTCCTATACAATTTCCTTGATGTGTGCCCGGTTGCTCAGGTGTGGCTCACGTGAGTAGGCCCATTGTAAGTCGCGCTTATAACCAGCCCACTGCCAGGTTTATTATAAGACAGCCTTAAGCTTGCCTTGTATTTGAAACCCAACCTGTGCAACACGCGATGAAAAATAAGCCTGGCTTAAGCTGCGCTCATGTTGGGATCGACCGAAATCCAGCTTAACCCAAGGCTGAGCAATCGGGAATGAATGTTGTAAAAATTTTCCAGTGTACACAGACCTTAGTGAGTCAAAAAGTATTCCTTTAAATTTGGGGAGAGACAAGAATTTCAAGAGTACATGTAAAAGCCTGCGATATACTACGCCGAGATGGAATTCGGTGCAATTAGGCCCTACACTTCTAGGAACTGCTGGTGAAAATAGTACGATTTATACTCACACAGTCAGGTCCACGAATTGATGCAGACGACAAGTAGAAGTACATGAATACTATTTTAGTTTCAATATTTTGTACTGCATGTATCATGACTCAATTTCCTTCATTCTCATACAATCATGTAACTTACCGGTACTACATGTAGTCCTCATACATGTACATGAGATGGGTGAACCTTATTCTAAATTAAAAGTTCACGTTTTCCTTTTTCTACGTCATGGTGTGATGAGTCAGGTATTGAGATAATATCTGAACATTTGATTGGTTGATCTAAAGCGAAGGGTTACACATGCACGCAGACAGATTGAAATAATTGGTGTAGCCTATGTTTACCAGAAAAAAAGAAGTACATGTACCTACAATACATTTCGGTGTCTCACCAGAACTTTGAAGGTTCCGGAAAGAACATTTTAAATTTGGTTTTCAATGAAACCTTCGATAAAACTTCGGTAACCTTTTTAAATGACTCAAAACGACCTTGGATAGTGAGAAATGAGTGGACTCTAGCCTCCAGGAGGGTTCAAAAGGTCTACCATGCAGACATCTGTGCCTGTTATAGGGCACTTCGCTGGTGTTCAAAATCCGAAGACAGGGGATCCTCCTTCGCAGAGATACCTCTGCTAGGGAGACACCGTCTACTGGCTTGTGGGAAGGCGTCTCATTAGCAGTGCCCCCGCACCGAAAATAAGAAAACAAGAGTAAGGAATATGTAGTACCTACCTTTGGTTTAGTATAAATCAAGGAAGTCCCAACACTCCGGTGAGGTTCGAAATCGTAAGATTTTGCAAACTTCAAATCACTTGTAGACGGTTCAAGTTGGCAGGGCTTCAAACTCTTCTGTCCATTTCGCATTCGCACTTATCCCAAAGATTTTGTCCACGAAATTTTACGGCGAGTTCGTCGCGTCACCAAGAAAGCTGGCTAGCCGCAGATTGCCCAGTCTTAAAATCCGACAGGTCGTCTATTCGTGACCGTAACTCTCCGAAATTTAGAAAATTGTCATCGTGGCTTTCTCACATCATCAAAACCGCCCAGCCGCGGGTCGTATCTCAGCTGATCCTAAAACGGAGTTAATTGCCTTTCAAGTACTTCCCGGTTAACACTAATTCTCATGTAGACATTCTCGACACTTATACCGTCAAACCCCTCCCCCAACGGAAGACCACGTGACACCGGCACGGGCCGAGCAACTTGACTGTTCGAAAATTATCATAATATTTCAATCAGCATCTCATTGATGGTTAATGTCTCCAAAAGTTTGTGTACAGCTAAAATTTCAATCATCATGCACAGACGGTGTTGCTTTTCGTTGTACGAGCAGTTTGAACTCCGGCAAGAACACGAACATAGCAAAATGTTATGAAACCTAATCGGAAATGATTGCATCTGCATGCGTCTATTTAATTTTCTTCGACGGAATATTTTCTGGAGCGTGGCCCAAACATTTCATAACCGCTATTATTTTAACGCGATTTTCGTTCTCATGTTTCACCTCTAGAAAAAGGAAAACGCATTCCTTGTTCCAGCGTTATTGAATGGACGGACATTTTGTCCAAGAGGTCAGGAACTCCATACATCAACAGGCACCATACAATAAAACTTTTCGACATTTTCCCGACATACCAGAGGCCAACACTGAATAGAAACATTTTCCAACAATTTCCTTGTATGTTGGATAACGTTGTCTTACATATATGTGTAGGCTACAGGTCCCATGCATAATTTGCCAAAACGGTATTGTTTACTCTGATGCCAGGTTGCTCGCAGGTGTTGCTTTCGTGAGCGATCTAATGCCTCTGCCGTCTTCACAGTCTGGGCATGCAATGAGTAGGCCAACCGTTGTAAGCCGCGCTTATAACCACCCCACTGCCAGGTTTATTATAAGACAGGCTTAAGCTTGCCTTGTATTTGAAACCCAACCTGTGCAACACGCGATGAAAAATAAGCCTGGCTTAAGCTGCGCTCATGTTGGGATCGACCGAAATCCAGCTTAACCCAAGGCTGAGCAATCGGGAATGAATGTTGTAAAAATTTTCCAGTGTACACTGATCTTAATGAGCCAAAAAGTATTCCTTATAAATTTGGAGAAAGAAAACAATTTCAAGAGTAAAAGCCTGCGATATACTAGCAATTTACGCCATAATGGGATTCGGTGCAATTACACTTGTAGGAACTACTGGTGAAAATACAACGATTTATACTCACACAGTCGTGTCCACGAATTGATGTAGACTTTTGAATTACAAGTAGAAGTATATGAATACTATTAGTAGTTTCAATATCTATAAGTCCTGCGTGTATCATGACTCAATTTCCTTCATTCTCATACAATCATGTAACTACTTACTACATGCAGTCCTCATACATGAGATGGGTGAACATTATTCTAAATTAAAAGTTCACGTTTTCCTTTTTCTACGTCATGGTGTGATGAGTCAGGTATTGAGATAATATTTGAACCTTTGATTGGTTGATCTAAAGCGAAGGGTTACATGCACGCAGACAGATCGAAATAATTGGTGTAGCCTATGTTTACCAGAAAAAAAGAAGTACATGTACCTACAATACATTTCGGTGTCTCACCAGAACTTTGAAGGTTCCGGAAAGAACATTTTAAATTTGGTTTTCAATGGAACCTTCGATAAAACTTCAGTAACCTTAAAAATGACGCAAAACGACGTTGGAAAGTGAGAAATGAGTGGACTCTAGCCTCCAGGAGGTTTCAAAAGGTCTATACCACTTGCAGACATCTGTGCCTGAGGGCACTTTGCTGGTGTTCAAAATCCGAAGACAGGGGATCCTCCTTCGCAGATACCTCTGCTAGGGAGACACCGTCTATTGGCTTGTAGGAAGGCGTCTCATTAGCAGTGCCCCCTCACCGAAAATAAGAAATCAAGAGTAAGGATTATACATACGTGTATGTCATGTATGTAGTACCTACCTTTGGTTTAGTATTAAATCAAGGAAGTCCCAACACTCCTTTGAGGTTCGAAATCGTAAGATTTTACAAACTTCAAATCACTTGTAGAATGTTCAAGTTGGTAGGGCTTCAAACTCTTCTGTCCATTTCGCATTCGCACTTATCCGTAGGATTTTGTCCACGAAATTTTACGGCGAGTTCGTCGCGTCAGCAAGAAAGCTGGCTAGCCGCAGATTTTCCAGTCTTAAAATCCGACAGGTCGTCTATTCGTGACCGTAACTCTCCGAAATTTAGAAAATTGTCATCGTGGCTTTCTCACATCATCAAAACCGCCCAGCCGCAGGTCGTATCTCAGCTGATCCTAAAACGGAGTTAATTGCCTTTCAAGTACTTCCCGGTTAACACTAATTCTCATGTAGACATTCTCGACACTTATACCGTCAAACCCCTCCCCTAACGGAAGATCACGTGACACTGGCACGGGCCGAGCAACTTGACTGTTCGAAAATTATCATAATATTTCAATCAGCATCTCATTGATGGTTAATGTCTCCAAAAGTTTGTGTACCATAGGTGGGTTTAATTGAGCGCATTGGTTTACTTAGCAACCTTTGCGAGCCTTAGTCGTCACTTTGTTCTGCTGATGAATTAAGGACGAAGGGAGTAGAAATAAACGTGGAAAAATAAGAAGTGGGAAATTTTGGCATTTTGCGCGAATTTTTCAATTTCTCAAATTGGGACAATTTTTTTCCCATTTTGAGAAATATCGCCCGAAAAATCAGACAAAATGTCATGTCATCTTAACAAAATTTCTCAAAATGGGAACAAATTCTCCCACTGTGAAAAATTGAAAAATTCGCGCAAATTCCAAAATTTCCCACTTGTTTTCCACTAAGTTATTTCTTACTCCCTTGACGGTAGTTTATTT
This sequence comes from Notospermus geniculatus, assembly GCA_002633025.1. Lineage (NCBI taxonomy): Eukaryota > Metazoa > Nemertea > Pilidiophora > Heteronemertea > Lineidae > Notospermus > Notospermus geniculatus. Next base: position 322,819 of record NMRB01000580.1, read on the forward strand.
CAAAAGTAAAGGTTTTGACAATAATAAAACAGTCGTTGTGTACATTGTACCAAACAGTCGTAATATCATGTCGACATATCGGAAGGGAAAAAATAAAATACAATAAAATTAAATAAAAAAATCGAGTGGAGTCTACCTTTACTCGTTTCTTGGCCACCCGATATGTGCAATATCTGGAAAGATATTTGGAACGCGGAGACGAACAGGTACAAGTTTCGTCCCGAAGAGTAGAAATTTTTCGGAGAGTTTTCACTATGACTGAACGACACAGTTTTTTTCTTCTCATTTTTTTGTGATATTTTCTGATGTGCGTGGGACACCAATAAATCCATCGCAAAAGGTCCCTGTCTCACTGTTTGACAGGTCGTATAAGGTGGAATTGTGTTGTTCAAGTGGAAACCAGCGTTCGGGCGGGGCGAGAGGCAATAATGCTATTCCAAAGCAAAAAAACTACTTGTTAGGTGGGAAGGGAGTAGTGTTTTCGCCCGTTGTCCTATAATGGTCCAAAAGAAAAGACCTTCCGGCATAGTCAGTATACCTTGTCCCGTGTTACTGCGACCGAAGGTAGACGTGTAAAGCAAGGTTCATTGGCACACGGATTTTGTCCGGTTCAGATCCGTAAAAAATCGACCAAATGGGCTTTTGCGTTGTTGCTCAAAAATTGCATGTGAATGCGGACTAGCCTGATCTTACCCGCGTTAAGCAAGGTTCATTGGCACACGGATTCGGTCCGTTTCCTGTCCATTTGCCCCTAGTTTTCCGGATACATCTAACCCTAATTGACAAAATTAAAAAAAGGCAAAGAAGACTCTGGCAGGTTGATGACATAGCAACATAACCACATCACGCTGAACAACTGGTTATTTTTTCACATACCATTGACTTTCGCTTGTTTTTACAAAAATCGACGACCGACGTCCGACGATGATTGTACGACAGTCCGAAGAGGATATGAATGATTGAAAGGCAAATTGTCGATGGCGTTTGAATAACTTGCCAAGTCAGACGGAGGCAATCGAGTACCGGTCCACTAGTCTTTAGAAGAAGAACACCTCGTTACAAATCGTGGCACGATTTCAAAATTTCTCAAATTGTCCCCGGTAATTTCTGGAAGAGTTCTCCCATTGAGAGAATTGCAGGAGGGATTATTAAACATATTTTAATAATTCGAATAGGACAATAGAGGAGTTAGGCTCGGAGCGAGTGAAGTTTAATTGACTGATTACTGGTTAGTCTGCTTGGTGTCGGGGTTACGTGCTGTGAGAGGCCGTTACCATGCCCAGGAGGTAACATCTCCCTTAATGACGATCGATTAACCGTCGCGTGTTAATGAAAAGAAATCAAGTGTTTTTAGTTCATCTTTTCAATTCTGAATGTGGTTGTTTTTACACTGAACAACAATGTATACTATCAGTAAATAGCAGAAACCAAATTCCTTTTGATGGCGTGATTCGGTTTTCGGTGACACGTTCCTTATCATCAATTGTCCCTAACCGAAAACGCAAGTTAATGAATTACATGTAGTTGACAGCATTAAATTTGTATGTGAAAGATTTCGAAAATATCTAAAGGTACACGTATTTCTGACACGGCGACTATCAATACCTTTAGTTTTATCATATATACGAAATGGACAGAAAAACACATCTCCACTCGACATGTACCGCCACATTAATGTAACACGTTTTCCAACTTTTACCAGTCACTGAATCAGTAGGTTTTCACACAACTCCTACATGTAAACACAGTTCTACAACTCCGTTCGACGAGAGCTGAAATTTCCGTCCAAAACTAAGATGTACATAATGATTACAATACATAAATAAAGCCAGAAATAATGAGTTTGTAGACATCACTTCACTGTTGTGATAACGCAATATGAAAACACTTGTGGTTAAGGGAGACCAGGAAGCTTGTGCAGGAAGACAAGCCTAGAACTCATGCCTTGCCGCCCGGATATCCGGGCACGCTCCCCTTGGCAGCTGTACCTAATTCAAGGCCAGACAAGACACGACACATTCAGTGAAAGATATCAAGGGGTCGTTGATGCGACTCTTTTTTGTAGCGACGTCATCCGACTTGACGACAACTAGAACCCCTTTAGCATGTCGGGGACTTGCTTGTTAGTCCATAAGCCGTGGTATTCTAGAAGCTTTCTTATCTCTAAGGTTTACCTTTACCTAGTGTTTGCAGGGCAGAATACAAAAGATTAAAGTGGACCTTAGAGTTAAGGAGGCTTCTAGAATACGGGCCCATATGTCTAGGCAATGGAACAAAGAACATTCACGATTGAGTGATCTATTCTAAGACCGCTGCCTACAGTAAAGAATCTATTGAACAGGCCACTGTCCCGTTGTGGCTGATTGGCTCTTGGTATACGAAATCGACACTAGGCCCTAAGACCTTATTCACAAAGCTGGCATAACTTTATGGAGTGCGTAAACTATTGTCCATTTGGGTAACCTATTGTTCACAATCAGCCTGACAAAGGGTTTGCGTACCCTTAATGTTATGGGGCTTTGTGAATTTGATGAACATCGTACAAACGACTTGGTATCGCTCACCCATTGGTCAATGTTCATAATTATCTAGGCCTAGTGGGCTCGGCTTGAATATCCAGAAACGGGTCTTGATCTGTGAATCTAGAGTATATCTGTGATACAAATATGTCTGCTCGTGATTTACTCGACGGCTGGTGAATTGGAAATTTCGAATGAAGACGTATGCAATATCGCTTCGTATTTCTACCAACCCAATCAAGCGATACCTCCCACACTATTAAGAGACAATGAACGATGGTATAAAAAGTTCAATTTATCTTCCAAATGAGCTGAACATCGACTGGTGAATCGCTCATTTAACAAGAGACGGTCGTCGCGTGTCGTGGACGATAACCTAATACCTTCCATCTATGTGCTCCGCGGACTCGTAAAAACAAACGCACCCTTGTTTGGATATTTTATATCGTGTTATCGCGGAGGTCCCTGCGTCAAAACAAAAGGACAAGCGCATCAGATACGCACGGAAGACGACACCAAAAGTGCTGTCAAATTCTGGTCTCGAGTCCCGAAATTAACGCCGTTCGCGCCTTATGCCGCATTTTACATTATGTTAACCTACCCGATTCGAGTGAATCTTCAGCTCCCCCAAATCAAATGACACCTCATTGCAAGCATTTAATAGCGTCCATACATGAGATAACTCTTGAAATTTGAGATCTGCTCAGTTTGGTCCCGGTCACTCATCCATTGTCTGTTTCATCTTAGTTAAATTAGAGCACGTTCCTTTGAAAAGCGCCTGAATAGATCACCCTGTCCGCCATATTGTTCATTCGACTTCACAGTGAAGTTTTATTCGATGATGTGAACTTTTTCCCCCAAAGCCTCCCCGGCAACTTATTATGCTCCCCGCTTTGATTGTCAATACAGCACACGTCACTTGAAGGCCCTCACAATTCTATTGTCAACATCAAATTTTTAAGACAGTCAAACGAGTCGAGCAATGGTTTTAACGATAACTTGAAACTTGGAACAAACGCTTTTATAAAATCAATGCATGAAGCTACACAATAGTTGAATTTAGTCATCATTTATTTCAATCCANATATTTTATATCGTGTTATCGCGGAGGTCCCTGCGTCAAAACAAAAGGACAAGCGCATCAGATACGCACGGAAGACGACACCAAAAGTGCTGTCAAATTCTGGTCTCGAGTCCCGAAATTAACGCCGTTCGCGCCTTATGCCGCATTTTACATTATGTTAACCTACCCGATTCGAGTGAATCTTCAGCTCCCCCAAATCAAATGACACCTCATTGCAAGCATTTAATAGCGTCCATACATGAGATAACTCTTGAAATTTGAGATCTGCTCAGTTTGGTCCCGGTCACTCATCCATTGTCTGTTTCATCTTAGTTAAATTAGAGCACGTTCCTTTGAAAAGCGCCTGAATAGATCACCCTGTCCGCCATATTGTTCATTCGACTTCACAGTGAAGTTTTATTCGATGATGTGAACTTTTTCCCCCAAAGCCTCCCCGGCAACTTATTATGCTCCCCGCTTTGATTGTCAATACAGCACACGTCACTTGAAGGCCCTCACAATTCTATTGTCAACATCAAATTTTTAAGACAGTCAAACGAGTCGAGCAATGGTTTTAACGATAACTTGAAACTTGGAACAAACGCTTTTATAAAATCAATGCATGAAGCTACACAATAGTTGAATTTAGTCATCATTTATTTCAATCCATCGAAAAACGGCAGAGAAGGGTTTCCTATTCTAAACCGTACGCTGATGTGACAGCTGACAAAAAAGCAAGGACACTGTACTGTTAGCCCCGTGCTGAGGACAAAGGCCTGTGTTGAGGAGTTAAACCCCTACTTACGGATGGAGAGGCACAGGGATGCTGACGTGCATTGTAGGAATTTCAATATTTCATATATTATTCAATCCTTTTCTCTTCGTCGACCTCGAATCACTCACCGTCCAACCTCGTGGTTTCGCTAAATGCCATTTTCGCTGCTGAAAACATCTTTTGGTGAGGCCGAGAAACTTCCTGGCTATCATCACCATTAGGTCCTTGTCGCTCCTTGAAAAGTTACGGGCGTTGGTCAGTTTTCACCTGTATTCGATAAAATTGACTTGCCTGGAAAAAAAAGGGAATTGTTTCGAATGGTAAAAGGTGCTTCAGTCGTGCTGCACAAAATGCAGACCCTGAAGACCATTCAAGTAAGATATCAAACCTTCACCGTACGGAACTGCAGTTATGATAAAGAGGTCGGACAAAATTTTTTCCCTCAAATGAAATGGCCAGGGCCATTGTGCTCACCTCTGTTACAGAGTATGAAGTGTGAGTAGCCTGGTGATACACTGAATGGTGAAAGATTAGTGCAGAAACATCGTAACATTTACTGCCGATGAGATATGGACAAAGTAAATTTTTCAAGATGGTCGCCTGGCAGCCATGTTGAAGTCCAATCGAACCGAAATTTGGCATATAAGTAACGTCAGGTGATCGCGGTTCGCCACGTTTTGACGTCACCGCGGGCCCGATTTTTGTCACTTATCTTTGACCTACGATAATTACGTGTTT
>NMRB01000581.1:9103-50559 GCA_002633025.1 Notospermus geniculatus
ACCCCCCCCCCCCCCTAAGACATCCAGACAACTAAGACCCAACTGATTCTATGGCTCCAAATTTTTTAAATTCTGAGTAAGCTGATGGAACCAAAAATTCATATGAACGTTTGATGAGACCCACTACCCTAGTATTTATCCTATTATGATGAACCTATTATGACCTTCAGGCTCAGCAGAAGTTAATCAATTTTTCAGGATTATGCAAAGGCACAGCCATTTTATCTCCGTCTCCTTCAATGGAAGTGTCCAAATGAGTGTCAGTATGACTGCATGTGGCAGGCTGTTGAGGCATATCAGAAAGATGGCTCAAAGATTCCACAGTTTCATGGCAAGGTAAGAATGCCCCCAACTGACCTCGCCCCAAGGCAGAAGAATGCCCCCAACCCACCTCAAATGCTTGTCCAAACATCCATGTCGTCAAAATTCATGAGTGAGCATGCGCTAATGACTTTTTTATGTCATGGTGAAAGTTTTGCCATTTCTTTTCAAACACTTGTAAAATCTAGAAATAAAAAACTGGTAAATAGTCTAAGTAAAGAACATTGACTCTGCTAAATACATACCGGGTACTTTCAATTTCAGTGGCCATTTATTCGACTTTTTGGAATACAAGAGCCAGCATCTGTGATAGCTTCCATCTTGAATTTTATCAGTGTTGCCATTGGTTTACTGGGGTTGTGGACAACAGTACCGTCATGCACGCCAATGTTTTATGTGTGGAATTTTCATGGCCTGGTAAGTAGTTCACTAGTAATTCTAAAAATATTTATGAGCTATATTTATTTTATCGCTTATTCTTTATTTTATATTTATACTTTTATTTAATCTTTTTTATTTTTTATGTATTTATATATTTTTTATATATTTTATTTATATATTATATTAATTTATTTTTATTTGTTATACATGTATGTATTCTTTATTTTTATTGTTTATTCTTATTTTTATTCTTTACTTTTATTTTTTGTTTTTTTTTATTATTTTTATTTCATTTTTTATTTTTGTTTTTATTTCTATTTTATTTTTTATATTCTTTGTTTTTTATTTCAATTTTTATTTTTTTCTATTTTCTATATTTATAATTTGGCCAATACTTTCAGGTCTGTTTGCAAGCCTGGTTTTGGTCCGCTGTATTCCATACCAGGGATCTACCATTCACAGAGGTAAGTGTTAGGCTCTCATGTCACTTACAGTTCTTAAGGAATGCCACTTTGCCTTTGCAAAAGTTCCACTAACCTCATTTCCCAAGGTATTTTTTGGTCTAATTCCCCCATGCCCTGCTTTAATGTTTATTCCTGAAAACTAATGAAAGATCATCTTTTGTCAGCTAAGACGAGGTACAAAAAGCACAAAATTGACACACTAAATGGTAATAAACAAGGAGTCAATCTCCAGAATTCACGAATTTTCGACCCCAACCGGGGTCTTTTTCAAGTGGAACTTTACAATCTGAAACTCTAGAAAAAAGACAGCTAAGCAGGTTTTACGCATGGTGTCCATCCACCCTATGCCATCAGTTACATCTTACATATTACATATTACATAATACATCTTACATATTATATAATACATCTTACATATTACATTGTTTTATGTACTGAGTTGTCAAATTTTGTTGCAGAGACTGGATTATTTTACTGCCCTCTCCCTTGTGATGTCCACTTTAATGTGCTTCTGCTTAAGGTATGTCAGTCTTTTTTGCTCTTTTGAATTGTCTGTGGCACCCCATCTGTCCTGGATCTGGTCAAGACCGTTGTCAATGTAATAAAAATATTCTAGTAAAAACATTAGTGATCCTGTTTATAATTGTTCAAAAGTAACACAGCAGTAACCCAGTCAGTTAGCATTACACTGGTTGTTTGCATCATGTAGCCAGTTATTCTTCGCTCTTTTTCAGATTGGCCAAAACACGCCCTCTATGGAAGTGCTTTGTGATTCCTGTGCCATTTATCCTGTACTACATATACCACTGTTACTATCTGACGTATGTCCGCTTTGACTACAGTTATAACATGATCATCAATTTAGCAGTTGGTGAGTCACATCATGAACAGAATATGAAATAGTCCTGAACATCATGAACAGAAATATTATTTATAGAGAGGAAGTTATTTAGATTGAAATTTTGATCATGTAGAGTGGTCAGTGCTGGCAGTTATTTAGATCATGCAGAGTGGTCAATACAGGCAGTTGTTTAGATCAAGCAGTGTGGTCAATACACATGATACAGGCAGTTATTTAGGTCATGTAGAGTGGTCAATACAGGCAGTTATTTAGATCATGTAGAGTGATCAATACAGGCAGTTGTTTAGATCAAGCAGTGTGGTCAATACACATGATACAGGCAGTTATTTACCGGTAGGTCAGTCATGTCAGTTGGTGAGTCACATCATGAACAGAATATGAAATAGTCCTGAACATCATGAACAGAAATATTATTTATAGAGAGGAAGTTATTTAGATTGAAATTTTGATCATGTAGAGTGATCAATACAGGCAGTTATTTAGATCAAGCAAAGTGGTCAATACAGGCAGTTATTTAGATCATGTAGAGTGATCAATACAGGCAGTTATTTAGATCAAGCAAAGTGGTCAATACAGGCAGTTATTTAGATCATGTAGAGTGATCAATACAGGCAGTTATTTAGATCAAGCAAAGTGGTCAATACAGGCAGTTATTTAGATCATGTGGAGTGGTCAATACAGGCAGTTATTTATGTGAAAGTTACATGACAGTTCTATTTTTCAGGCATTGTAAGTTCAACGTGTTGGACAGCATGGTGCCTTCGTCATTGGAAAGATCATCCCCATGTGAAGAAATGTTTTGCCGCCATGATCATAACCAATGTTGCCGTCCTATTGGAAGTATTTGATTTCCTACCAATACTCTGGGTGTTTGATGCTCACTCTCTTTGGCATTTTGGCACGGTACCTGTTGGGTTTCTATTTTTTTCGTAAGTACATGACGGCACTTTTTGCTGAAATCATTTACAGTTCGAAATAAATCTTGTAGTGGTGATTCTTGTGACTTCTTTGGCATAAACACTTCTTCAGATCATGTAGGCCCCAATCACACTGAGCTAGTTCTCAGTACGTTCTTGAAAATTATGCCGAAGGGGCTCAAACTGTGTGCGAACGGAGTGGCATCTTTTTACAGTCTTTTTACGAACTTCATGGACGGAGAGGGTGCTCCAGCACTTCCGAGACATTATTTGGCGAAGGGTTACTCGTTCTAACCCGTTTTACGATTTTTTTTAGGACGGGGCAGGACATTTTGAGAACTACTTCAGTGTGACAGGCCCCGTAGATTGGCCAATGATACAGGTAGATCGTAAAGATCTATGGAAATCACACGAATGAGCAATGGAATTCTTAGATTCTAGTATTCAGTCTTTTATACTACGGGTATTAACCATTTAAAAGTTATATTTCACATCTCTTTACAGATTTGCTGCAGAGGACTGTCTTCACACTGCAGAAGCTTTGAGCATGTCGGAAAAGAACAAAATTTTATAGTCCTGATGCCGCACACTCTTCAGGACCAACCTTGCTTTTCCTGATGCTGTACACTTGTCAGGATCACCTATTTCTCCTGATACACTCTTCAGAATCAGCTTTGCGATCAAAATTACACTACACTTCATTACATTCCAGTTGATAGATAGGTAGATAGATAGGGTGCTTTTTTAGTCATCAAGTGCATAGTCTTGCCATCGTCATTATTAGCATGATTCTCAGTATTCTTCAGTAGACATCTCCATGTCACAGTTTGCATCAAGCTGAAATGTCTGATGTCTACAGAACCAAAATGATATCATCTGTGTTTGAATATTGGTGTGTAAGTGAACACAATATGTCCCACCAAAATGTACACTACCCCTCAACTTTGGTAGGATTCCACTACTACATGGTGTACTTGGGGGAGAGAGGAAGGGGTGAAATGACTCAATAAGACTGCATTCAGAGTCGACACAAACATGACAAATGGTGCTAGAGTTAATTCTGCTCCCTGTAGCAGTGCTTGATCCAGCAGTTTGAAAGGGGGCAGGGGTGGCCCCATTGGGTAATATGGTAGAGAATTATTCCCTGTAGAGAAAAATTGGGGGGAAATAGCTGCTCTGAGGTGCAATTTCTTGGCATTTAAGATGCAAAACATTATCTTTTTTGTGTCTTCCAGCAACCTGCAATGAGATTTTGGCCTGCCAAAAATAGGAAGGTGCATGCACCCCAACCGCAGCTTGGATCCAGCACTGCTGTTGTTTTGCTGTTCTGATGCTATGCTATGCTTTGGAGCTTAACTGTGTTGAGTGAATCTCAACAGAGTACTAGAGATTTTGTTCTAAATTTGTAGTAAAGATATATAACTTAGAGATATATGAAAATACTAAATAGATGAAAATACTAAAATAAAGGTAACTTATTAATTGTGCTATTTTATCAGAAACTTTGTGTTGACTTTTTAATCATTCAGTGTTGCAGCAATTTTGAGTTGTTTAAAAACTAATCGCCAGACACCGTTTACAAAGCATAAGAATGAGGACTAAGGTTCATCTCTCACTGCAGCAAATCATGAAAACACCATTTTCAACGAGAAGTGGAAGCAAATGGCAGAAGCCCAGAGTTTTGAATGAGAAACTGACCGAGTGATGACATGCCTAGACTTCAGAAGAAGATATATTGAGCTAGTGATGACGTGCCCAGGCTTCAAAATGATATGTGATAGCGTACCCAGACTTCAGAATAAGATATGTTGACCTAGTGATGACGTGCCAAGACTTCAGAATGAGATATTATTACCGGGTACATGTAACCTAGTGACGTCAGACTTCGGAATAAGATGCACATGTATTATATTGACCTAGAAGGAGATATAGACCAAGTGATGGCGTACCCAGATTTCAGAATGACTTACTGAGCCCAGACATGGTGTACCCAGACTTCAGAAGGAGATATTGACCGACTGATGGCATGCTCATACTTGAGATATAATTGAGCTAGTGATGAATGCAGATGTGCCAAGTCTTCAGAAAGATATATTACATTGTGATGGTGTGCCCAGACTTCAGAAGGAGATGCATGTATATTGAGCTAGTGATGATGTGCCCAGGCTTCAGAAAGATATTGACCTCGTGATGATGTGATCAGGCTTCAGAAAGAGATCTTCACCTAGTCATGGCATGCTCAGGCTTGAGATATATTGAGCTTTTGATGATGTACCCCTAGTCTTCACAAACTGACTTAGTGATGGTGTAATCAGGCTTTACAATGAGAGACTTCAGAATGAGATGTTGACCTAATGGCGTGACCAGACTTCAGAATGAGATGTTGACCTAGTGTGACTAGACTTCAGAATGAGATGTTGACCTAATGGCGTGACTAGACTTCAGAATAAGATGTTGACCTAATGGTGTCATGGCCAGACTTCAGAATGAGATGTTGACCTAATGGCGTGACTAGACTTCAGAATGAGATGTTGACCTAATGGCGTCATGGCCAGACTTCAGAATGAGATGTTGACCTAATGGCGTGGCCAGACTTCAGAATGAGAAGTTGACATAATGGCGTGGCCAGACTTCAGAATGAGACATACTGTAGTGATGACGTACCAAGACTTCAAAATGAGATGCTTACCTAGTGACGCAGCGCCCAGACTTCAGAAAGAGATAACGACCTTGTGATGACGTGCCAAGACTTCAGAAAAAGATACTGACCAAGTGATGGAGTGGCCAGACTTCAGAATGAGAAATTGACCTCGCGATGGCGTGCCCAGGCTTCAGAAAGAGATATCGTATTGACCTAGTCATGATTGACGTGCCAATAGGCTACTTCAGAATTGCGAACATAATTGTCACTTTTTTTCTGCCAGATAGAATGATGGCGACGATTATTCCTTACTGGGAATTCCCTACGTTGATCAGGAGTGAGATGCGGATAGTTTTGCGTGAAATTAACAAGCCATCAACGAATCCTTGAAATCTTTGGTTTTATTTATGAATCATACACAAAATACAAAATTCATGTTACATACTAGACTTTCTCCATTCCGTTGTTATACTCAGTTCAATATTGGGAAAAGATTTTAACGATGAGCATTTAAAGGCCCGTTTACACATGCAACTTTTCATATGCAACTTCATGCAACTTGTTGCATAAACCTGATGAGACCAAAAAGTTTCATAAAAGTTGCATGTGTAAACGGATATGCAACTTGTTGCAACTCGATCACGCTGGATGTTGCATTGATTTTTCTATGTGTAAACCGTCCCAGGTAGTTTGCAACAAGTTGCAAGTTGCTGCAACTTGCAACTTGGTGCAACCTAGTGTAAACGGGTCTTTAGTCAACATGGTACTGGGGTACAGTCAGTGGTATCTGGTCGGCCCGACAAGACGGGACCATACACTCTTAAATCTCTTAAGCCAAGCGCACATTTGCGGCAAAACTCAATGCGGAGGGTTTTTTAAAAAATCGACTGGCCCGCGGCTGAATGACGAGTCGACAGCGCTGGGTCAGTCGACTTTAAAAACACCCCGAACGCATTGAGTTTTGCCGCAAATGTGCGCTTGGCCTCAGCCAAAAAGGTTTAGGGGTTCTTTGTGCCTTACCAGAGGAACCCCAAGGTTCTATATAGAACTTCTCTAAAGAACCCGACGAGAGGGTTCAATGTAGAACCTTTCTGTCGCCAAAACACCCATAAAGGTTCCAGATAGAACCCTTTTCTGAGGGAAATGTTCTATCTGGAACCTCTAAGGGTTCTTAAACAACCCGAGGGTTCTTAAATCAGCGTGTTCTCCTGGTGTGGCACCAAACAACCTTTTCGGCTAAGAGTGTACCATTAAAAGTTTCACCATTTGCCATCCCTTAATAGTAACCTAGGAAATGAACGCCACGTCAACTCCTCAAATACCGGTGTGGTAGAACCAATGCCCCGTCTTCCTGATGTCCCCCTGCATTGTTTGTCACAAGAAGGGTCTTGGTCTCTCTAGAGTCCAATCGAATGGTGCCGCTCCGTAATATGCGGGTGATCCACCGACTTTACGACGAGTTTACGATCAGTTTGCGCTTAGTTCACGACGGCAGTCGTCTACGAATCGAAAACTCGTCGTAAACTGATGACGTGACGTTGAAGCTGATCCACCGAACCAAACGAACAAGTTTGATCTCGTCGTAAACTCGTCGCAAACTAGTCGTCAACAGAATTCAGTCGTGAACGAGTCGTGAACGCTGATCCACCGGCTATGATTTTTCGTCGTGAACTAGTCGTGAACAAACGCGTCGTGAACTAGTCGTAAACTCGTCGTTAAAGCTGCCCATACACGATCAATATTATTGCACAATATGAGGATCACAATGGGCAATACTATTGTCAATCTTTCTTCTAATTATCATGCTAGAAGCACACGACCACCCATTTGGGCCCCATATTGTGCAATAATATTGCGCCAAGTGTGGGCGGCTTTAGTCGTTGGATCACCCGCATTAATGTATTGTTGGGGGGACATCACATATTCGGGGGCATTAGATTCTATTACACCAATATTCCTTTGCTTCATTGCAAAGAAGAATAACCCTACCCTAACTTCCTCAGTTACCGGCCACAGTGCAACTTGTTTAGGCCTAGGCCTAAACAAATGCACAAACTCTATGTACTCACCCAAAATCCTAAGCCGGGGCAGTTCGCATACAGCCTCCATGGGCAGACTCATACCAGCCGTATACATACATGGTAGGCCTTTCGCAGCGATAAAAGGACTGGGGTATGTTTTTTGTTGTGCGACCATTTCGTCACGTTGTGTGATTTTGTGACCGACCCGCATGGTTGCGAAAGAAATTGACAACCGTTAATCTGTCAATCAAATCGCCATGCTCAACATCGGACTCATTCAATGACATACGGTATTACAATTTGAATTGGATTTCTCATTTCTTCGAATGACTTTATTCAAAGAAACAAGAAATCCGGTAGTGTCTCCGTCCTTGGGCGGTATTAGAATAGCAGGGGCCGTATGCATAAAACATCTTACTCCTTAACTTAGTTTTTCCCTTAAGACCGCTAAGGATTCCTTACAGAAGGACATTTCTTAAGTGATATGCATAAAACGTCGTAAGGTAAACCTTAGGGATGTATTTTCCCTCAAGTCTAAGAAATTTCCTTAAATTCTAAGGATGTTAGTCACAGGCAGTTATCAATTATGCCACACATCTCAGCCAGTCGGAGCGACCATTACAAACAGATTTAATCTAAATTGGTTTGGTAAGTGATTGCGCAATTTGTCCAGAGAAGGTTTCTTAGTGGCTGAGGAAACTCCTTAAGTTTTTACTCAAAATGCCCAACGCCACAAGGCCTAACTCGAGGCCTACATGCATTGAACCGTCGTGTGTCTACTTAAGGTACCTCTGGAGGTACCTTAAGATAAGGAGTGATTTGAGGGAATTTCCTTACCTTAAGACTGTTTATGCATACCACATAAGAAAAGGGTAATTCTTAGGACAAAACTTAAGAGAAATTCTTTGATTTAAGGGAAATTTTACACTTAAGATGTTTTATGCATACGGCCCCAGGTTCCTACAAGTCGACATTGCGTCTTGAAGCACCTCGCGGCAACTATAGCTTTCCGGCGATGGCAGCAACTCGGAGTGACTGATCAGTTGCCGGTTTTGTCGACCTGAGCGAGCTTGCGTCTCCGAGCAACTGCATCATGAGCGTCCTGTTCGAGGTATATTTCTAACTGCCAGTTGCTCCGAGTTCCTCTCAATCGCGGAAATGTCGACCTGCGCCTGTTAGTTTCTTTGTCTGCGACGGATCCGTCGAGTTGCTTCAAGACGCAATGTCGACCTGTAGACCTAGGCACCTTTGCACTGGCTTAGGATCTTCGGTGAGAGCGCCAGTCCGTCCGACCGAAACTCCTTGGGTAGCGAGCATAAAGGGGTCGTAACCCTACGTCAGGCCTAAGCCAGGCGTAGTGCTGGTCGAAGATAGGGCATCGACCAGCACTACGCCTGGCTTAGGCCTGACGTAGGGTTACGANCGCGCACCCTGCTGAGCGTACATCAGCGACGTCTGCAGCCTGCAATGTTCTCTGCAACAGCTCTCGGCGAGACTGAAATTCGACCATCAGAACGTACATTACCATATTCCTCCCGTTTGCTTTAACTACACATTCTTTCCCATCCTCTTGCGGCTCCTGTGTGCCAAAGGGCTGCAATCTTTCCGGAACATTCTCTCCCAGTCACCAACGTATACATTTATATTTTTTTGATACAACTTTGCAAATACCCGTCCTCCAATCGTGACTGTAATGGGAAATGGCGCAACTAGGCGTACGATTCGAACATGGTAGCATCTGGCCTTGGTGGCAGACGTCCCTCTCCGCTCGCCCCGATCATTCCCCCGTTCATTTCTTTCATTTCTTCGCTCGCCATATCTATCATTTCCTGAAGTGGAAAGCGTGATCGAGATTCGAATTTGGTCGAACTTCGATGCCTTGGATGCGATTGGGAACCGTTCACAAGCAAGTGTGGCTGACGCAAAACATCGACGGTCACCAGGCGCGCGGCCTCGCCCACGCGAGTTTCGCCGGGCGAGATGGCAAGGCTGGGCAACTCAAGTACAGAACTTCAATCATGCAATGGGCAGTGAATAGGAGCAGTCAGCCGCGCATATTGCCAACAGATGGCAGCAGAGTTCTATAGCGGACCAATGTAGAGGAAAATCTACGTGATTGCTGCTCGATCAATAATGACTGGAGGTTGCTATATGCATTGAATTGGGCCGTAGTGACACCTATTGGTCAACTCGCTGACAGCTCCTATTGTGTCTTTCGTCTCGGTGTACAACGTAAGGAAACCAGCAGTGGTGAATATTGTCAAAAATAGATAAGAGAGGACCTATTTTTGATATTGCTCATTGAGAGCAAATTGGCTTCAAATTCTCATTTGAAGTCTTTGTTAAGGCTTGCCTTACATAGAAGTATACGGTATACGAAAACACCGGTGAGGCTTCCCTTACATAGAAGTATACGGTATACGAAAACGCCGGTGAGGCTTCCCTTACATAGAAGTATAGGGCCTACGGTATACGAAAACGCCTGTTAACAAAGGCTTCCGGGATTCACGACCGTGAAGCCATTGTTAACCAGCGTTTTCGTATACCGTATACTTTTATGTAAAGGAAGCCTAAGGCTTCCGTTACATAGAAGTATACAATATACGAAAACGCCAGTTAACAATGGCTTCATGGCCGTGAATCCGTTTGAAGCCTTTGTTAACCGGCGTTTTCGTATACGGTATACTTCTATGTAACGAAAGCCTCACCGGTGTTTTCGTATACCGTATACTTCTATGTAACCTTACCCATCCTGGAATCCCACGGGTAGTTTGTGCGAGCGTAGTCGGAGGGCGTAGCAATGTCACACACACTTGGTAATCAAGACTGATGGCCTTACCTCGCGGTCTATACTTACATTATCCTTCCCTTCCTTTTCCTGCTTTTCTTCAGGGACTTCCTTATCGAAGTCTATCCCGCAGTGAAGTTTTTCTCTCAGTTTCTTTGGCAGATAACAAGCACACGTATCAAAAATAGGACAGATTAAGCGGGGGTCAACCTCCCTTGGATCCTGATGACCTGCAACGTACACGGAGTGTGACTTTCAAAGAATGAACGGGCGAAACCACCCAATGTATTTCAATTTACAGCCTAGATGATTCCGCCTACCAGAGGTTGCGTATTTAGACCTTATGACGTCAGCCATGTGCTCAAAGAATTGGCAGTGATTGGCGCCATTGTTCTTTTTACTGTAGGCCTATAAAAGGGAGTAAGAAATAAAAGTGGAAAATAAGAAGTGGAAAATTTTGGGATTTTGCGCGAATTTCTCAACTTGTCAAATTTTTCTCATTTTGAGAAATATCGCCCGAAAAATCAGACAAAATGTCATGTCATTTCAAGAAAATTTCTCAAAATGGAAAAAAAATTCTCCCAATTTGAGAAATTGAAAAATTCGCGCAAAACTCCAAAATTTCCCACTTCTTATTTTCCTCTTTTATTACTTACTCCCTTATAAAGCTCAGCGGTAGAAGAAAAGCGAAGTTCGCGAAATGGCCGCTAGTCTATTTTCAACAAGACTACCCGACGTTGTAACATCTGCCATGATTGTTTCCGAGTCAGTGTTTCCCCTTCTTGTTCGGGAAACGCTGACAGATAGAGCGCGACACGTTTTTTCTTTGCGTCCCCTCAAGTCGCACTTATTCCGTCAGAGAGTAGAAGGGGAACACTCACAGATGGCGAACATTCAAAAACATTACACCGGCTTAAGAAACGTACCCGTGATAAAACTGACTATCAATCCTATCGTTACTGTCGTTGTTACAGCTATGGCGCTATACCACATGTAGGATATACTATAGAATGTACGGTCTCTTTCCCTTGGCCTACGAAATAAAAAAAATGAATTATTTCATCCATTCCTTCATTGTTTTGAGTCTGCAACTGATGTTATTGAAGAGAAGAGAATTCCCCCAAATGGAGGCATTGATGCAAAATTTGTTGTTTTATGGTTAAAATGTGCTCATGGCGTATTCAACTTACAGTCCAGTTGCATTCATGGTAGTGACCTCTGGTCCGAACAGCATAGGCGGTGTAACAGTGCTAAAGGTGTCATTTAGTGTGATGTTGGGGCAGCCAGCAATGGATGTAGGCGGTAAGGGGATGTAAGGCTTGTGGACCTGGGCACCAATTCCAATCCATAGACAGAGAATTAAGGAACTTGAGGCTCCGGCTAGAGCTCCCTAGGAATAAAATAGATGCATCTATTAACCAATCGCGGCGTTGCTGACGAGGATCAATGTCAAATCACATGCGCTGTTACACCAGAACTCTTGCGCTCAACAAATAATCGACGGCGTATTGAGTGTTTCCCTAAAACTGCGTTATCTCGGGATAGCCAATCAGTGAGACGAGCAATCCCGCAGCAGAATGGTAACTGCTGGTGCACCATGAGCTCATCAGTGAGCAGTTCAGTGGATTTCGTTTTTGTGACAGAACTTACCTTCCAATTTGCCCAAGGGAATATCATTCCCAATATAAATGTGCCGAGTATCGGGCCCCCGACAATACCGAACAAGGCCAGGGCGGCTTGGAGAACTCCTCCCATATTGGCCACAAGAAAGGTCAGGCACAGGCAAAGGACCCCGTAAGAACACGCTGAAATAGACAAGGTATCTTTCCTGGATGTGCCTGTACAGGGCCTACGAGTACGATGAAAGGACCTCCGACGCGATGATGATGAAGGGTGGAATAGCAATTGTCATGTCACTTTTGAGTTGGAAACCAAAATACTTCAATCCGCAAAAGTGTACGTATGGTCCATTTGAACACCAGTGTGATATCTTAGAACACCAGTAGAACACCTCGAATGAAACACTTATGGAACACCAGAACATGTCCATGTGTTCAAAAGTTGAACGGACGTGTTAAAGTGATATTTGTTTCAGTCAATAACTTACACACTGTGGTTTGCCAAAGTAATTTTTTTCTCTTGAAATTAATTTCTTTAACAAAATACATCACTTTCTAGGAAAAATATGTATTTTAGTGTTCCTGCTGGGCCAATATACGATAGTGTTCAGAATCGGACGCCAGCGTCCGACGATTTGACAGTGTACGCACCACGCAACCAAACCAACCGTACATCTACTTTTGATAAGGTTGATAAGGCTTTTTTGGATTTTAACCACTTTTTACCACTTTCTGACAATCAGAAAGAACCCTTCAGTCCATCGGAAAAAGGGGGGAAATGGCCAAAAAATAATCGATCGTCAAATGCTCACAAAGTATTTTAGACACTATGGTTGCCTTTCTGTCGTCGATGTTCTTGAAGCACACCAGCTTGATTATGTCCTGGAGTGTGACAGCGGCCAGGGAGTTTAGACCTGAGGAGACGGTGCTGAGGGCTCCGCTGAAGATGCACGCCACAAAAAGACCGGGGATGCCGTGAAGATGACCGAGGTTCTCCATCACGAAGAGTGGGAGAAGCTGAAACAATGAGGTGAAGATTCGTGTGAGGCTGATCTATGAAGTTACAAATTTTGCGTTCAAATTCATCCTGAGGAACTCAGTGGTTAATGCTCGCTCCCTTCTTCACTGCAAACAACAAACAGAGACATTAGGGAGGTTTCGAAATCAAACGATAAACGTGAACTTTACGACAACGTTATTTTTCATACTACACATTAACCAGATTTTATATTGCATTTTCGGTACGAAAATAACGTTGTCGTTAACGTTTACGTTTATCGTTTGATTTCGAAACCTCACTAGTGAAAGCGAGCACTCAAAACCTTGATTCCCGCAGGATGGTTCAAATTAGCCATTAAACATTCAAATGATTCACAGATAGGCAAACGCCAACGAAATACCCGACAGCGCCGACGTCACCAATCAACATCTAAATGGAATCCCTTGGCACGGTCTGGCTCTATTGCCTCCCTGAGAAGATGCGAAGGAGGAGATGTCTTAAAGACGCTGTTTTGAGAGGATCTATTCACGAACCTGATCATCCGAGAAGATGTCTCCGTTTCTTTTCGGATCACAATCTTTGTAGTTGGCGTAGATGACCAGTCCAGCCATCGAGCACAGTATGGCCAGAAGAGAGAGGCCCGGCAGGTTGATCCACAATGCTCTGAGAAGACAGAGTTCGGATGACAATAAGATATACAGCATTCGATTAAGGAA
This sequence comes from Notospermus geniculatus, assembly GCA_002633025.1. NCBI lineage: Eukaryota > Metazoa > Nemertea > Pilidiophora > Heteronemertea > Lineidae > Notospermus > Notospermus geniculatus. The sequence goes on from NMRB01000581.1 coordinate 22,834, forward strand.
GAACGGTTAACCAAATGTAAATCCAGGATGTTTTGCAGGGGGTCTACAGGTAGGGATAGTCACCACAGACGGCCGTTGAAGGCTGGTGCCGTTGTCCGCCGGGCTGGGGGGCCTGGAGGTTCTCCCCAAGAAAATATTAAAAGTTAAATTTTCTGGAGGTGCGATTTCTGGCCAATCCTGACGAAAAATCGTTGGTAGTCGACAGCAGGGAGTCCAGACCCCCTGGATCCGCGCCTGCAACCCCAGCAATCAGAATACTAACATGGCTATTCTTCTTCAAGTTCATGCGGCCAACTTACATCTGGGCGTCCCTTAGTTTTGGGACAGTTAGCGCCCTCTGGACCTGTGCCTGATTGACCCCATAGATGGCGACCCAGGTGAAGTAGCCACCGACGGTCATACTCCACACGGTGTGGCGGGCTGTCGGGTCGGGATCAAAACTGAAAAAAGAAAGGGGGATACAAGAAAGGTTCTTCCGAGTATCAAGTGATTCCATTGAAGTTGGAATGCCATTGAAGTTGGAATTCCATTGAAGTTGGAAGTTGGAATACTTCGATTATTTTTTAAAATCAACAGAATGAGAAAAGACAACGATACATAGGACCCTGACACAATCGGAGTTCGCCAAGGATGCCTATTATCACCATTGCTTTTCAACATTTAATCGGAAAACGCCGTTGAGAAATCAGGCCTGCCGATTGATTGGTAGGAAGTTGGATCGAGCAACGTGTGGGTGTGTTTCAAAAAGTGTTCCGTCTGACACCAGAAAATTTTCACCATTCTTTTGTCTACTGGTGAAAGGCTGTTTCTTGAAACTCTACAATATTCATGTCAGATCTAGGTATCATGGAGCTCTGAATTATGGCACTGCAAACTAACCCTTTAAAGTCTGACAGCAGAAAGTAGTTTTGGTGTCGGACGGAACGATAGATTTTGCTGGTAAGATCAATATTTTTTGATACCCTCCTTCAAATGAGTGTACATGTACACTGTACATCCCAGATGGAGAAACTAATAGTTGCAGGTCTATATTATCAAATACTGTACTACATTTGATTTTTGGAAAATAAGTGCCACAAATCTTTGTGATCATTTCAAAGTTAAATTTTGCCCCATTTTCTTGGGTGACCAATTTTGAAACACACACGGCGTGTACGACCCACACATCACCCCGCCGCCGCGCCAATTAGGCCCAGTCTGAGGTTTTGGAGTGATTTTCTATGACTCACTTGAAGAATTCTATCCTGCCTCCTTCGTCGTTCAACCGCCAAATTTCATCAAAGCCCCCAAGCATCAAACTCCCCTGGATCAGAACTGTCACGATACCGGCAAACATCATGCAGATCTGGAATACGTCCGTCCACATCACCGCTTTCATGCCGCCCTAGAAACGAATCACGCCGATGAGAAAGTGTGAAGTCAAAGAAAATTCCCAGCGGGACGGCAATTTGTTCACACTGGGATATCATTGAACTCTGTTCATTTCATCAACGAAACTTCAGATTGCTAATGATTTTTTTTACTCAGACTTCTAGCTGTCCACATACCAACGGCATGCTTCTCAAACTCCCGGCTACAAGGCAGAGGAAGTACCTACAGTTACACTCAATAATTCAGTGGTATCGGCCTCCGCTCGAAGCTGTCACCCTCAACCACTGAAACACTTGGTGCCAAAGTCCGTTTCTGAACACTAGATGTCACTGCCAGTTGTTGACGAACGCGCTCGATCAACCAGCCAATGAGCGATCAGCCAATAAGAAAATGCTTCATGCTTTCCCCTAGTTGCGTGAAATACTGGTCGCTGATTGGTTGATGACAGTTTGCGCCATCTAGCGTTCAGAAACATAATTAGGCCCCATCTATGCCAGTGGTTGATAGCGTATAACTAGTATTAAGCTCGAGGCCACTGGGGACAAGTGTCGCCTACAGTCAGCACAAGACAACGTCTTTCTTTGCGGACGATCGAGGTGATTTTCAACTTACGATCGTCGTGTAGAAGGTGCAGACAAGCCCGATGGAGAACACTGAAGCCCAAATGTTAAGGCCAGTCACTGAAACACAAGCACAGACAATGTCGCATTCATATTGCTCTGATTACCCCCATTCGACGTCAAATTAGACGAGAATGCAAAATGTAGGGTGAAAGACAATTAACAATCCTTCTGCAGAAAAGAAACGCAGTATCGGTATCAGTAAAAGTTTTTGAAATGAACCGTCGTATGGTCGTGACTGACGTGGTGGAAAATTTCGTCTGATGATGGGTTTGAAGTCGTCCAAAAATGTCTATAATTTCAATTGTAATCAATTTCCTATGCTTGATGCTCACCTGCATTCAATGCCAGAGAGGGCGCATACACCACGATTGCCATGTAAATTGTCTGAAAAAGAACGAATGGTGGACTGTAACCATACTCCGATGGGCTTGCCACCACTGCCATTATACGTATGCTGACGGATGATGAGCCTCCTGATCATGTTTGGCGACAACTGACTTGACATCAACATCGTCTCAAAACATATAATAGGAGGAAAAGGGGAAATTTAACATTGACGCGAAAATGGATTCGAAACAGACCACAGAACAAGAGTGCCAGAAGGGACAAAGTAGGCCTACCATTGCAACATTTTGACGTCGGTTCCAGAGTCACTACGATCATTACATGCTTTAGACCGTTGGGCATACATGTATCTTTTGGGAGAACTGCTTCCATTTACACTGGAATTTTGGTTCTCTTATATCACGTCTATAGTTTAAATTTGACGCGGATTCTTACCATTTGAAGAATGAAGAAACTTGCCCCAAGGACGCGTAAGGATTTGTGGAAGCGAAGTTCAAGATACTGAAAGGGAAGTACGACTCAATATAGTTTACACGGCGTTAGCAGGAAACTTATCATGTAAATTTGTGCGCATGACAAATGAGTGAATGCACTCAGGTCGAATTTGGCCGCTCTACTGGATCCTAGTGGGTTCTTTTTCAAGCAATGAACCTTTGATCAGAACCACAACTCGGCCATGTCAGAACATCCTGAGGTACTCACTGGTTCTCAGACCTCGTACCCTACGCCGACAACGCATAGGGCCGCTGACGTCGGGAGCAAGAGTAGGAACCACTGACACTCAGGATTTGTCAGAATGCCTAGCTCAGATATTTTCTAGCACTAGTCCACACCACGAAAGCGATCGCCACGTCCAACAAGAAAGGCGGTTCGCCACGTCCAACAAGAAAGGCGGTTTCCCCGAACGGATCCTCTGTTACTTACCTCGTAGGCACTTGTCACACCCAACCGATAAAGAATGGGCAGGAAGATGTAGGCTGAAGCCGTCACCACCGGGATGTAGGAGATAACAATCCATAGATACTGCGTCCCGTGGACGTATATCTCGGAGGGCGTGCCAAGAAGAGTAATGGCGGACATGAAACTTGCCAGTAGGGACAGCGCCACTGGTGCTATACCCATGTTCCGGTCGGCCATCAGGAACTCTTTGGTCGTTCGTTGTTTGCCTCCAGTACAGCCGAAGAAGATCCCGATTCCAGCCGAGATGGCCAACACGATGGAAAAGACGACATAGTCCCATACGGAGAAAACTGCCCTTACTCCAGCCATGTTGTACACGTCTATCAGCAGATATCAGACGCTTTCAAAGTAGTTCGGTGAATTCGGCGAAGTTCTCGGCGAGCGACAGAGAGTCTCGGCCGCGCCAATTTTTCGCACTTGCGAGGACGTCACAACTATGTCGTCGGATGCTTTAAAAGATTAGAAGACTTTCATTCAGGACGGACAGCTCTGTGCCGTTTTTGGAGGTACAACCACGTACAACCACCACCGACGCAAAGGAACAAATATTTCTTATTAAAATCAGGCGATGTTGCCCCGGGGATGTTGCCCAGGGTCACACTCGTTGAACTCTTATACTCGCAGTTTGAGTCATACTAATTAACCAAACCTGGAAATAGCAGTGCGACCTTTTACCCTTTGACTGCAGAGGGCAATTTCATGAAAATCAGCCGAAAAATGTCCACGGTTATGAAAATTCAAGGAAGCCGCCCTATAGGCTTAAATTTGTATTCATTGGAAAGCCCTCAGAGTTACCCAACGTATAACTTTTCGAAAGTGAAGACACTTTGGCTTTTGAAAAATATTCCATGTCTGATGAAGTTTACTTTGATAGCGGAAGGGGTTAATTTGATAAGAGTGATGTTCATGAAATTGTTTCGATTGAAGGAACAGGGATGGTATCCAGTTGCCGCAGATTGAAATCGATTAGGTCTTCTCTGATTTTAAACAGCGGAGAAACTAGGCCTATAAACAGATAACTGATAAAGTCGCTGAAAACGGTGAATCTACCGGTAGTCTCATTTGAAACTTTGCCAAAGAATTAGAAATTGTCCACACTTTCAAAACCATTTTTACGACAAGAAGCCGAAAATTTCCAAAAAAGACAGAAAGTATCGAAATCCAAACTTATACAACACCTTTTCTCAGAAATCCATGTATGTATTCCAAGGAGTTAGTACTGCGCCTGCTGATGGTCGTTTCGCTTCTACCTCGTGACTACCCGCCGTGTAAGTGCAGGTCGTTTAATTTGTGTTTACAATTACATGTACCTCAAGGTCTCGATAATAACTCCAGCATAATTATCATGGTTGGGCTACAAACCTATATTTGCTTTTTGTTTTAGATTATTTGATTGCTACATGGATGACAGCTGCGATTGACCCGTCGAACAACAACCGGGATTGGCGATAAGCCACGCCGGTGTCAGTCATCAAACTTATCAAACATAAGACAATAAGACTTGTGAATTTTCGCCTTTTATCTATGTAATGATACCCTATTTGTCTGTTATAGGGACATTATTATCTATGACATAAAGTTCCGTCAGGTGCAACAAAGTTCAGGAGCGTTTCACACTGGTTTTCTTTCTTTCTTTTCTAAAGCCTACCGCACACGGGAGCTATCTGCTGAGCAAAAAGTTCGAGTCCGTTTGCTCAGCAGATAGCTCACCGAAAAATACGCGCACACGCGAGCTTTCTGCCTCGCGAGACAAAAAACTCACCGAAATTACGCGCACACGCGAGCTACCTGCTGAGCAAACGGTCTCTACTAACTTTTTTTAGCTCCCAGTGTGCGGCAAAGATAGGTCTACTCAATTTCCACGCAACGGCGGCAAAGACTGGATCGAGCCCAAGGACTCGGCTACTAATTGAAAGGCAACTCGGTATTCGTAGTGTCGCTGGTCAAAGCATCCTCAGTGCTCGCTCAATTCGTATGCGGCGACGAAAGGAGAGTGCACCAAGAACCCCTGATGTTCTCAGGATGGGTCAAAGCGGAAGTCGCAAGGGAACCAACAATGGTGACTTGCCCATCGAGAGCCAACCACGTCCGGGAGAAAAACTCTCCGGTGGAGGAGAACAGAATTGCAACCGTGGCTTGTGGTAGTCCGCAATTCGGTTCGCGCAAGTTTCGTACGAATTTACTGTGACGTCATGACATCTTCCGTTCTACGAACTCGCGCAACGTACCTTCGTACGTCCGTGTTTCTGAACGCCACTAAATTGTTTCGTGCCAATCGGCCTCGGGAATCGGCCTACGCTTCGTTTAAAGGTTACAAGTTTTGGAGTGCGTCACTGTCCAGTTCCTGGGAACTCTGGCAGCGTTCAGTCTGTCGTGGGCCTATCATGAACCTTGGCACAGAACGGGCCAACAGGACGCGGCAACCGTTGGCAATAACTAAATTTAATGAGTTGATAGCGGTATTATTGTTTACTGGCTCTGATAATCAGGCTGGTCAGACATTATGATGAATATAAAATGTCTGACCCGTACAGCTAGAAAACATTCATATCGTGGCGAGTGACGCAGTGGCAAAAAGAGGTTTGCCAAATATGGGTGGCGACAGACGCGGAGTGAACAGAGCTTACAGATATTAGGCCTACCTCGTCAAAAAACGTTCCTTCCAAAGGCAAATCTCGTACTGCTGCACATAGGTCCCAACTGTGGTGAATTCAGTCGTGAACACATGTCACACTGTATAATCTGCCCGTGAGAATGTCATGTAAGTTTGATATAAAGCCCAATGTTGTGGTTTTATTTAGGTCAAGATTTGAAATTCTGAATACTACAGAAAATTCGGGAGAAGCGTGAATAGATCTGGTTGAATGACTTCCACCAAGCTGCTTTGTATCGATAAATTGACCTAATTTTTTGGTATTTCCCGGGGCTGTCTTTGATAAAATGTTCAGAGAGTGAATATTTCCGTGTGTACCGCTTTCCACAACTTTCCCGGCATTTTTTATCCCCTGCTACCATGATCATGATTGTGTACTCTGCTCAAGACTGAAGTATGACGTACTATCGCAAATATGACCGTTCCCAATCACGGCCGATTACAAAGTTTTCATCAGCAATGAATGAATTACATTTAGGTCTAGCATTTTATCCCCAAAAGCATTACGAACAAAAATGACGAAATCCACAAGTCACGAATTCGGAAAGATATGAGAAGTGCACTTTAATACATTATGTATTTCTCAGCACTTCATTCCCAATAGCGCCACACTGTCAGTAAAACACCTTCAGATATAGTCCAATTATTGGGTATCGATTTAGACTCGTCCCTTGCCCTCGAGGGCAAGGTACCAGTCTAGTGCCGATTGCGCCTTTTATCATTGGTACTTCACAATTTTAGACATAAGAACAAAGAACAAACGAAACTACGAACTCAAAATAGGGTAAAGAGATGTTGTTAATTCATGCCTTTGTTATCCGGAGTTCACGAGTTACAATTAGTTAATTGCACTGTTCAGGTTTTTAGATTTAATTTACTGTGCGGCAGATGCAACGAAAGGAAGTACGATAAAAAAAATCCAAATACGGTCACGAGGTCAACAGGATGCAATTTCCACGTTTTAACGTCTCGCACCCCGTTCTGATTGACTGGTGATGAAGGTCACGCCGTGCTCAATCGCATTCGGAACTCCCGAAGGCAACTGCTCGGCAATTTCCGTAGACACCCGCATTTCCCCTCGGACACAATTCCAAGGCAGCCATCTTAACACACCCTGCGCATGAACGAAATAGTTCACACAAAAACGTTGCGTTATTGATCCAATAATTGGCAGATTGGGTGAGATATCGGTAAGTTTAATATGCCTCAACTTATCCAGGAAATAAGGTTGGATATAGCAGGCCAAAATTCGGCGAAAATAGTACCACGGTCGGTCACATTGTTGATAACAACATGGCTGCCTTGGACTTGTGTCCGAGGTGAAATGCGCCGCCCAGTGGATAGATAAGCAGTTCGCCTCAGGTAGTTCCGAATGGCTCAATCGGTATGCGCAACTCCGAGGTTCGCCGAGTGTTCTTTTGCTTTCATTCTCAACGCGACGATACTCGATTTTCTCATCTGCTCCCCGAGATTTTCTTGGGTTGGACACGGCATGGCTGGAGGTGAGGTCTGTAATGACATGCCTGAAACGGGATGGAGGAGTGGCCATCATTATCATGAACCGGGCGGCCCCGAGCTTGCAGAACTGACCAGTCGCGGATTTGATTGGTCGAAAGAACGACAATAGAGAGGATGCGCAGCTTTCCGACTCCGACTTCAACTACGAGAATGAATTGCAGTCCGCTGTGGACATCCTGGATAAAAACGATTTGATAGACGTTTGCAAATCGTAAAATGCCATAACTTTGTGGCAGAATAATTTTGACTCGTAATCGGAAGTGCGCATAAATCGCAAAATATCGTAGTCGTCATGGTCGTGTCTCAAAGTCGTAACGACTAGGATTACGACTTCAATATTACTTATCCGCACTTCCGATTTATAAGGCCAATTTTTTCTGCCTTCAATTTATGGTGTTTGACGAATTGAAAACTTCTATCGCATCGTTTTTATCAAGGATGTCCATAGCGGACTGCAATTCATTCTCGTAGTTGAAGTCGGAGTCGGAAAGCTGTGCGCATCCTCTCTAAAACGAGGTTGTAGATCGCTCGAACTATATTGCAATGGAAAGAGCGTGTCACGACATGTGAATGGTACACACGTATTGTACATGTATGCACGAAGATGTAATCCTGGTGCCCTGACCTGCCGTATCGTGGCGCTGACTGATTTACGGTACAGCGAAACTAGTCAGCGCCATGATACGGCAGGTCAAGGAAACAGACTAACGAGGACGAACAGGAAACTCACATGACGATGGCCCACACTTCCTCGGCTCACCGGCACACTTCCCCAAATTTAGGTAAGGCGACACTGTCGTTGTAGTCAAGGGAGGAGGAGGAAACGTCTGTGGCCAGTCCATGTGATGGTTGCTATGGAGATACATGCTTGGCAACGACATGCTTGATATGGCAGCCATGCTTGGTAACGTGATGCTTGGACTTGGTGACGTGGTGGTCGAGTTGTTGGTGGCATTTGGGGTCGTAACCGTTGGCGGCGCTGAAGAAAAAAACACTCGTGTCGTATGCAAACATATGATTGTATACGTTTCCTTATGTTCCATTGAAATAGATAAATTTCATCAAAAACTATGATTACTAGCCTACAGACAGTCAACATGATACGGTAATTTTTACTTGGACTTTCGGAAAGGCTCCGTATCGTCGATCCGTGTCACGGATCGACGATACGCAGCCTTCCCGAAAGTCCCTAAATATTCTCCTGTGTAACCTGACCTGTGATTAAATTCCGAGATATACACAATGACATGTACGCAGCGAAAAGAAACAGTTACATAATCTTTTTCGTAAGAACACGTCAAAGGAGGCATGAAAGTAAAGCAAAAATAAACAGTGAACGTGTTGAAAGTAATGATCACATTTTTCTTTACGTACTCCTTGACGTTTCCGTTTCGATTCCGTTTCCCTGTTGCTGACTAGCCTTCTGCATCTTCCGCCATTTTGCTCGTCTGTTCTGAAACCACACTTGAACTCGTGCCTCTGTCAAATCAATGCGCAATGCCAACTCTTCGCGGCAGAACACATCGGGGTAATGCGTCTTCTGGAATGCTTTTTCCAATTCCTCGAGCTGATAGCTGTTGAAAGTAGTTCGGTAGCGACGTTGTTTGCCTCTTTTCATGTGATGGGCTGAAATAACAAACCACGCGTCTATTCACATCATTTCTACATTGTATGCATGGACGGGTCTAGTTTTGAAGTGAGTGCCAAGTGCTTCAAAGTCAAATTTTATTGATGAGATTCTCTCGCAAAGTTGGGTAGGCTATCTTATCCGTACGGCAGTTAAAACCTGCCACCGAAAAGTAAGGCGACGCCGTTGGTCGTCTTACGTCTTACCTTATGACATGGGAATCGGGGTTACCCCAGGATGTCAGCTAGGATATTTTTCTGCATTTCTTGCAGTTACCTAGTAGGATCTAGGAATTTTCCGCTATTTTGTCTTCAAGATGTAGCCCTACATCAAAACACACGTTCTTCTCAAAAACACTGGGGCAGAAATCGCAAACCAAACGAACGGGCATTTTACTCACCAGGGCTCTGGAGATCCGTGTAGGTGTTCGAACCCGACACCTGTGGAGGGTATGGATGACTAGAATACGATGGCTGAATAGCCGTTGGTGCCTCAGGAAGGCTTGAGGGTGATATACCCGATTTGTGGCCGAGGTGCATGGACGAATCATAGCCTACAAAACAAAGACGATTGGGTTGCAGCTGTGGACCAACTTCTGCATGGTCAAGACCCGAGGAAGACGTGTATGGGTGGTAATATCCGCGAACAAATACATTGTATGTTACAAAATAAAGACGTTCGTTGTAAAGCGATGATTTCCAGTCGTTGTGATGCGATCTCGAGCGTAGAAAAAGGCGTTGGGCGGTGCTGTGGTCGTAAAGATGATATGGAGTCGCAGGAGATCTTTCTCCCAAGTTCGCCACCGTCTTTTCCCGAAGTAACCGGCTTAGAGGGGTCGCTCAGTTGGGAAGCACGGCGATGGTAATCGAACAGGCTAAAGATCGTCCTAACGACTCCAGCGCCACCCAACGTCTTTCTTCATCGATCACAATCAGCAACGCTCGAGATCATGACTTACAACGGCTTTATTTAATTTTGTGGGCAAAAAGCCCCACAGACGTGCACTCCCACAAACAGTACTTTAGCTTTAATCTGAATGATTTGTGTCTTCTTTTTTGGGCCCGGGGAGGAGTTACTTTCACAAGTGTGACAGACATACTATAATAACCTAAGAAAAACGGTTAATCCATGGCCTACTTGAATTTTTTTTCTCTTTCAATTAAGAGTTCACTGGACGGTTTGGCGAACCGGGCATTAGCTGTTTTTTAAGTACATGCTGTATACACCTGAAGAAACGTCTATTTTTCACAGCGAGCAAAAAACCGCCATGAAACAATTGTTAATACTAATTGCACGGCCGACATGTGATATTGGTTCTGGAAGGATCTACCGCAAAAGATGTATATTCCTGTATTAATGTAACAGTTCTTTGTCTGAATACATACAAGTAGACAATCACAAAACAATTACTCGTCACACGACAGCGTAAAAAATCATTCTTTCGGAACAGAATGTTCTTTCAAGCCATATTTTTCGGGATCTGAGATAAGGAAAGGCACGCCTATCATTGATAGCCTACGTACACCCTACATGGTCAGGAAGAAAACGTATCTTCGTGGCTTTCGATTATACTCTCACAAAATTTAGCATTTTCTTATTTTTCAAAATCTCACTGCCGTCCACAAAAAAATAGTTACTTTTTTGGGACATCGAAGAAAACTGTGAAACTATGCATCATTTTCAGCAAAACGAGATTATTAGGTCAGCTCTTTTGGGACTTAGAGTTTCGCTCGAAGGAAAAACTGCGGCCAGACGCCCTATTATACCTTCGCACCTACCGGTAGTATTCTTTCCAAAACTCGATTGGAAAAGCATCAATAAACGTATAGACCTATTGAAAAACTCAATATTCTTATCAAAAGATATTCCCCATAATCGACTTCGTCTCTCTGATATTGTCTAATGCTATTACACTCAAATCATTTCCTAAATGAGCCCCAGCAACAATCCAATATGTCTAATTCCGCCATCACGCTCGCCTGACCAACGGTAAATCGAATCACCCACCCACCATTCATCGGGAATCGAAAACTATGATTAAGCTAAGGAAACCACTCACCGATATATTTGTTCTGGTACGCGGGGTTCACGTCCGTGGACAGGTCCGGGGGTACGAGAAGTCCGTTGATGGTGTACCCGGTGGGCAGGTGTCGCAGGGGCAGGTCTGCCAGGTTCCCGGTCCCATGATCGCCTCGCTGTGAATCGGACTTTTTCCCATCGCCCATACAAGCGCTTTTATCCATTGTTTTCGACGCTTTTACACTTTAATGCAATTTGCGGCGCACAGTTCTGGTGGGCTTAGACGCAAAGACGGCTAATTTGGTATCTTTCTTAAACAAACGATACAGCTATAGACTAACAATTGGTCCAGACTCGATTAACGACAAATGATGGAACCATGATTTGATATAGAAAGCATAACAAACTTTTAGGGTTTCGCCTTTAATCACAGATATTTTCCACCAATGGGGAAGCGCCTTTATTTTGCGCCTGGGCCAGTATTGACCTTCTCTCTTTCCCAAATCTAATCAGTGCGAGACTGCTCTATGGCTTCCATCTTCTCGTCTGCCTGAGATGTCAACCTCGCCCCAGGAGATAAAACTACGTATAATGTATACACGATACAGTGTAAGGGATAGCGCGGGACGAGGTTAACGCGCTTCCAAGTCAATGATTGCAATAAATACGGTTGCGTTTAGTGGGGATTTCGTACAATAGAAAACCAACCGCACACTCAAATCATTGATATTTTTCCGCAATTCGCATCATCGCCTGAATAACCTCTTTGCCTAAGTATTATGCAATCGTTTGGCTTCCAAAATCCATATTTGCTCCTAAGGCGATGTTCGCCCGCAGTTCCATGGAATCGACGCCAAAAACCCAGCAGGGTGAAACCACAGAAGTTTTATGCGCCTTTCAAATGTTAACAAGCTATAATCGTAAAATTGTTGTTTTTTTCAGCGCCACGCCCTTTAGAAACGCGCTTATAAAAGTAGGTCTAATGCACACAATGTTGTAATGAAATACAGTATAGTCTGAAATTATTTCACGTAGATTGTATAAATACGGGAACAAAATAGGGAGGTTTCGAAATCAAACGATAAACGTAAACTTTGCGACAACGTTATTTTTCATACTATACATTAACCAGATTTATATTGCATTTTCGGTACAAAAATAACGTTGTCGTTAACGTTTACGTTTATCTTGATTTCGAAACCTCCCTAATAAGTGGTACGAAACTATGTTGGCAAATTCAGCACATCAGAACCTGGCAGAAAAGGAATGACTACAATTATTACACCGTCAGGTGAACTCAAGCCGAAATGAAAGTCATGGCGTGTGCAGAAAGCTAGCAGAAATGAGCCGTCAGATACTATCTTATCGATGCTTTGGATATCAAGGGGAAATCTCCTGAGTTGTCAATTACGCCAATGGCGTGCGTTCACAGGAAATAGTGGAATTGGTTCAATAGGAGCTGTCAACGAGTTGACCAATAGGTGTCACTACGGCCCAATTCATGTTATTGATCGAGCAGCAATCACGTAGATTTTCCTGTACATTGGTCCGCTAGAACTTTGCTGCCATCTGTTGGCAATATGCGCGGCTGACTGCTCCTATTGTCGACAGGGGGAACGCAAATGAAAGACATGAGATATTGACCCCATAACCTCAGTGGTAGACGGACTGATGACTGTATACTACACCACTTTTTGACCTCCTGGAACCTCGCTCTCGTTTGCACTCTAATTCGACGGTCAGGCCACAGTAATCGAGTAATCGAGAATAGAAATGCCCTTTCGCTGTTGGACGAGGGCCGCAGGTCCCCTAAGAACCCTTCGCTACGAAATCGTACAACGGCCAGCTACCCTCCAATCTTACCGTCACTCAAACGCAAAGTGGGAAGCCCTAAAAACGCCATTCTCCCGTCATGCACCGCGCCCAAGTTTCTTTCTGATCCGCTCGCATCCGTCGGTGGTCCGGGAAACCGTCCAAGTTTGCAGTTTCCAGGCAACCGCGCTATCGTCTGCGATTAGAAGGATAAACCTTTGTCTTGTTATAATGACAGCGTTCATCCGCTTAACTCTTATCTTACAAGACGACGATGATTTAATGGACAATTTGTTCTAATGAAACGCAAGACATATTGAAATTATTGACTTGAAGTGCCGTGACGATTCTCCAGAATATGGATGGGCAGAGGATGCGCATGTTAGATATCAAAAGCACGTACCCGGTAGTAATTTAGGCGCAAAAGTTCCAAATGTCTTTTTATTGATGATCGAAACTTAATCAAGGATCAGATCGCCGACAAATATCTTATACCGCAGGGTCGGATCCAGGGGGCGTGGGGGCGTGCGTACGCCCCATATTTTTGGCAGAGCAGTGATTTTTTTAGCAAGAAAAATTCAACCACATAAAAATTCGAGTTTTTTGCTCTCAGATTCCAGGAAAATGCATCTAAAACCACTAAAATTGTCAATTTTTTCTGGGGGAGGACCCCCAGACCCCCGTTTGGGCTTCGCGTTCTCGGTGTTCACCACGTCCATTGAGCTACGCCCCCCCTTTCTGTCGACCCTGGATCCGACCCTGTACCGGGTATAACATTGGTCCGATCAAAAAATAATAATTTTTGAGTCTTAATGCAATGGTGTAGGGGGGAAAGCGGAGCCGCAGTGAAAGAGGGTTACGCCACAAAGTCATTTTCGATCCTTACCTTGTGAAAAAAGGTAGGGTCACACAAAACATGAAAATAATGAATTAATACAACTTCAGGTACTGTATGTAGCTGAATAATTTAATCAATAATAATGCGTGTCTATATAAATTCACTATGAAGTTTCGTCTCGGCTCTATGCTATTTCAAATAAGGCTGCGCCAAATTTGTCTTATCTGCGCGTTATTCAACTGTGTGCTCCTAGCTTTAGGCTACAACCGTCACTTTGAAGAACAGCCAGGCATGGGAGCCAGTTAGGCATTGTCGCAGCATTAGCATTTGATTACTAGGCCTATTAGCACTGACAGAATGATGATTGATTCATCCTTCGGAGCCAACGATCACGGCAATAATTTGTGCCAAAATATTGTCCTGTACACGTTGTAGGCTCAATAATGAAATTGATGATTGTTCCAAGAACAGGAACAAAAGTAATGATTCTGATTGTCCATCACAGATAATTGTTCTTATTCACAGGCAATCTAACAATTTAACTCACACAGGCTGCTGGAATTGATTTGAGCCATAATGTGGTGTGATGAGAATAGAAAATATGTGCCAGAGCAGGCATTATTTAACTGATGTCAATAATCCAGGCACTGTATCTGACGTCAATGGTCCAGAGGTACTGGAACTGATGTCAGTGGTCCAGAGGTACTGGAACTGATGTCAGTGGTCCAGAGGTACTGGAACTGATGTCAGTGGTCCAGAGGTACTGGAACTGATGTCAGTGGTCCAGAGGTACTGGAACTGATGTCAGTGGTCCAGAGTTACTGGAACTGATGTCAGTGGTCCAGAGGTACTGGAACTGATGTCAGTGGTCCACAGGTACTGGAACTGACGTCAGTGGTCCAGAGGTACTGGAACTGATGTCAATGGTCCAGAGGTAGGCCTACTGGAATTATGTCAATGGTCCAGGCACTAGAACTGTAGTGACGCCAATGGTCCAGGCACTGGAACTGAGACCAATAGATCAGGCACTGGAACTGATGTCAATAGTCCAGCTACTGGAACTGATGTCCATGGTTCAGAGGTACTACTGGAACTGACATCAATGTCCAGGTACTGGAACTGATGTCAGTCGTCTAGAGGTACTAGAACTGATGTCAATGGTCCAGGCACTGCAAAAATTGCAGCAACTGCCCAGGCTTACATATTAGTTCCACCGGCACTCAATAGGCAGGTTATGGATGACAATTTCAGAACAGTAAGCATTTTGCAGCCACAGGACATTGGTACAAAATTGAAGGTGAGTGCCATCTATGAATATATCACAAACTAATCAATGGAAATGATGTAGTCCATGCTGCCATTCACATCACCCTATAATGATCATAGGTGGATGCCTTTATTTAATCTTGGAAGTGCTGCCAAACGTTTTTACATTTAAAGGGACTCACACTCTGATATTTTGTTTAATTTGTTCACATGGTGACAATATGTGACCCAGTCTGTGAAAACCCGGCTAAAGTCGCTGGGGAGTGACAACGGCCTTGATCTATTTTTGCGATAAGGCTTGTTTGCCACTAACAGACCGTCGTTTTTTCATTGCGAAGGCACTCCCTACGTAACTTATTAACCCTGCGGTGTTCAGCGACTTCGGGCGGGTTTTGCCAGACAGGGTCACATATTACCACTAAACTTGATATTCTATATTCACCTGATATAGAAAACAGGTTCGTCAATACATTCTTCATTAACACATCAAGTCATTTTACCACCAATGAACAGAGAATGAGAGAGTGACAAAACTCACTCTTTCCATAATGAATGAAAGTTAAAGCGAATGGCTCGCGGGGTTTGTTTTGATTTTTGGTGGTACCTCCCATAGAGAGTGAACCTAGTCTCCAGGCAAAGCCATGCTCCAGTCATAGGCAAAACCTGTGCAAATATGCAAACGTGCACCTGGGGACGAGGTTCCATTAAAAATTTGTTAAAATGGGTTAATGACATTTTCAAATTCAGTTGGTCAAAATGTACATTTTGTACTATTCACATTGATTTCGAAGCGGCAGATTTTGCAGAATACGCCTCCAAAATTTGGCTGTCTAATGCATTTCCCATTAAACTAAAATCCTTCTTTCGCCTTTTTCTCAAAACGGCGCTTGATTTGAGGACATGTCAACAAACAACTGTCAACAAACCCCGCGAGCCATTTGCTTAACTTGCAGGGTTCTCAAATTCCTGGTGAGAACCCTGACTTGTCTGCATTCAAATGCTAAATGAGGAAAATTAAATAGCATGCGTAGTACATGTAACCAGCACCTACCCGTGACAAAGTCTCATGGTATTCGAAATGAAATAATTTATGTTAATTGGTTCTCAGCTTGTACTTTATGATGGGGCTGACTGGAGTGTGGATCATGGTCGTGTAATTGATTGTCGGGAAGTAGCCGTCGACCAAATCTAATTCGTACTTTCGCAGCAGTATGGACCATATGGCCTTGACCTGAACATAGGCGAAGGATTCTCCGATGCAGCGATGACGCCCAGCGCCAAACGGGATGTAGGAAAATTTCTCGCTGTTGGAAGCATCTTCTTCCAGGAACCTGTAACGAATATAAAACGCTTTAGTGAAGGGGTCATCTGAATGGCCTCCAGTCCTCTACAATCAACATTGTGTTCGAGGCATTTGATATCTACAGGAGATTACAAAGTGCTGCCATCTAGTTCTGGAAAGGGGAACAAATTTGCCAGCCACTGATAGTTCAATTGAACCGCGAAGGCCAGGAAACTTGCATCTTCAATAATCGAAGGGCGATCTGCTCACCACTGCGTTACACCGCACATCACCCTTCGAGAAATAGACCAGTCGGCGGCATATCTTGGCACGATGCCAACTTTACTGGTAAACCAATCATATTGCACTTCATATCGAGTCTTCGGCTACCACTATTTGTACCACGATTCAAATTTTACAAAACCGGTTCTGATTGGTCTCCTCTTCGAGAGGCAGCGGATTCGCCGCAGACCAGTCTATTTCTCGAAGGGTGATGTGCGATGTAACGCAGTGGTGAGCAGATCGGCCTTCGATTATCGAATATGGGAAACTTGATGCACAGGCCCAATCATGACAGAGTGTGGCATGAAAAGGTTAAGGATCATACCTGTCAGGGTCCCATTCATTACTCTGTGGCCAAACATCATCCAGTTTCTGATTCACGGTGGGAGAAACACAAATTTGATGACCTTCTGGGATAGTGTAGCCACCGACTTTCTGGAAAAGGGTGAATTCGAAATTATCATGAAAGCAGCTAATTAATAACTATGACAGCTGTCAGACTCTGGCATATAGTCGTAATCATGCCTGCGGTGGATTGGGGCGCAAACCCACAGCAAACGCCACCCCCATGGTGCAAAGTACCCAGTATAAGATCTGGGGCAGCATGGAGGATGTCCTAATGGCCTCTTAGGTTGGTGCACTTGGCTTGAAAACCAGTCTGCCCGTATTAGATGGGTTCCGGCGGATCCTGCCTACAGCAGTGCAGATAAAATCCAGTCCTCACCTGTGGCGTCTTGCACATCCTCATCATGGTCATGATTGGCGGACGGAGACGAAGAGTCTCCTTCATACAGCGCTCAAGGAGTGTACACTCCTTCAGTGTGTTGTATTCAAGAGGGGGCAGGTCCTCACCACACTTTTGTTTTTGCTCAGTGTAACATTCATCCTGTAAAACAATGGATACACAAATGAATCAACAGGTTTTCACCTGAGTGACGCTCTTTTTAATCCTCAGTTCGAATCCCACTGGGCGTGAGACTTTGGGCAAGTCTCTTTGCCTCACTGGCATCTCTCCAGCCAGGTGTATAAATGGGTACCGGTCGGAAATAATGCTCAGATTGTAGCGTTGAATGAGCAGCTCATCTGAGTTGTACTGAAAGGTTTCAGGATAGACTGGGGTTAAAGTGTAAAGTCGGATGACACTTCTACCATTGTTGATATCAGACTATAAACCCAAACTTTAACTTTTAACTTTAGGTTCTGACTTGACTCATTAATACCTCTTCAGACAATACTGGGCAATTTGTATGTCACGTAGGAGGAAACCAGAGCCCCCGTGGAAACCTACGCTGTCAAGGCATGGTTCCTGCAGCTTTTTGATGAGCAAAATTAAGGCCTTTTTTTTAGGCTTTTTAAGGCCAATCAAGGAGAAATTTAAGGCCTAGTTGTCAGGAGTTTTCATGTGGGTTGCGCAACTTGCGGTAAATATTCATGCAGGAGAATGTTGTAAAGAACACACAATGGTTAGCGCTGTGGGCGGGATCCCAACTTTGACGACCGGGTGGTTTTCAACCGATATGAATAAAAACATCGTTAGGAAGGGGAAACGGTTTAATGAAAATTCAAAACTGAAGCTACATCAAATTTAAGGCGTTTTTAAGGCCACTGAGTGAAAAAATTATATTTTTAAGGCTTTTTAAGGCAGTGCTGCTTACCCCCAAAAAAAATTCTGGGTATTTTTCTACAAAAGTTTGGGTATTTTGCCAAACTTTTGGGTACAATATATGAATTGACTGAGTTTGCGTATTTTGACAATGTTTTGGGTACAATATGTTTATGGACTGATATTTTTGGGTATTTTCTACATTTTTTGGGTACAATTAAGTTAGCGGCTCAGTGGGAGGTAGAGAACGACGAAAACAACATGTGAACTTCGTCACGTTTATTCCTTACAAATCCTACTTTCAAACGTAGAACGATTACTTTTAAACGTATTTCATGATGTTTCTGCGTACAACTGACCAAAAATCTCCAAAACGTATGATGGGGACCTTCAAACGTATCACGTACAATTGGCAATGATTTCCGTACAGTGTACGGTGGAAACGTACAAGTAAGCACCCATGTTAAGGCCTTAATTCTGAAAAACAAAAATTCCTGACTTTTAATGCTTTTTAAGGATCCGCGGGAGCCCTGCAAGGATAGTCAGCCTCTCTATCATGGTCTCTCTAGGTCGACCACTGGAACCCCCAACCTCAGAGGTGACAGGCATAAGACGTTTCCACCGCGCCACTCTGACAGCCCAAGTTGAGAAAAAACTAAAATGTTTCCCTTTCGTACCTGAACATGTTTGTTTTTAGCAAGGAAAAATCCCATCCATGCACTTGTCGTCGATGAGGTATGCTGTCCAGCCAACAGTAAGCCAATCATCATCCCTGCTATCTCATCATCGGTCAAGTTGCGACCACTCCTATAAAATACATCATCATCATCATCAAATTTCGGTTTATGACCAAATTTTTGGTCATTTCCCACTCATCACTAACTTTTCCATGTTTTGCTGCCAGTGACAATGACAATGTCAGACGACTTCTTAAGAAAAATATTAGAAGCAACATTAAAAATCACATTTTCTATGGCCTATTTTCTATTTTCTTCAGCGGAAGATACACATATTATTCCCCACGATGAAAAAGGTAACACAGAACTAAAGGGGTTAATCTCGAACCAACTTGAATGGTGTGACATATTGATTTGTCAGATAGAACGACAAACGGACTCGCAGATGGGGTCAAGATCAGAGACTGGACTCTGACCCAGACCTCGACCGATTACATAAGGTGACTGTCGCACGGTAATCGCCTCATTGCATAGTTGTGTAAACAATACGCAACAGCTGGGCTGTTTTTAACCAGACCACTGTCATATAGGCCTACCCACTGATACTTAAGTCAAATAATGTTGGCCTACTGTACCGGTACTTACTTATACTTTGAATCAATCAACGTTTGCAGCATATCATCTTGAGATTCACCAGCACGTCTTTTCCTGATTGCCTCGTAAAATATACGCTTGATTTCTCGATGAGCTGCATCACGTTTTCTGCAAAGTACCAGACATCATATCAGGTTTATCAGTTCTTGCAAGATTTGAACCTGTGACCTTTATCATAAGGGACCTCACAAGCATCAGGGATGATTTAGGAAAAGAGGGGGCACACTCTGCTAGAAACATTGAAATCTGCTGTGAATTTCAATGATTTGCTCCAAATTTCATAATTTCACGGTCAATTTTACAGATTTGTTGGCCGAAAGGGGGGCGCGTGCCAGGTGCGCCCCCCCCCCGGATCCGTGCCTGAGCATAAGAGATAATAGCACTCACCATGCAATGAGCACAATGACTTTCATACACATGTAGGCCTAATATGTATCAAAACTTCATTACTGCAGATGGCCACATGCTGATAACCAGCTTATTACATGTATATCTTATAACAGTTTCTTCTAATTCATGACTTTTCCTGCGACGTCATCTTTGTAATCTGAAGCCAGTATTTACCTAAAGCTAGGGAACGGTAACCATCCTGGTAGAAGCCAGGCAAGGGGAGTAAATCCACCGTCAAGATCTGCATACAGCTGTGCAACCTTCTCATCAAGAATAGAACGCACTTCTTTACCATGGAGACATCTACTGGCAGTTAGGATAATCAATTCAGAAAGGGCCTCGAACAAATCTAGAATAAGAATTGAGAGGAAAACAATGTAGTCAGTAATCTTTTTCTGAGAGTAGAATTGTCTCGGGTTAAAGGTCTGATAAGGCAAGCTGTTTCATTACAAATCTGATGTCATTGATTGCGTACTCATGCTAATTCTACGGTACACGCAGAAAATTGCCTGTAGCCTTCATACAAAGCATAATCAGGGCCGTATTTAACTTTTTGGTCCAGGGGGGCAGAAGACCTCTTTTTGCCGTTTTTGGCCCAAAATCTGCATGAAAATCACGTTTTTTGGTTGGCTCTGGGGGCAACTGCCCCCTCACCTCCCCCCTTTAAATACAGCCCTGTGAATGAGATTACAGGAAAACATTCAGCATTCAAATCCGGAAGACTTACTGGCTTGACCCTCATCTCCCCACCGTTTGAAGTAGTTCAGCGTCTCCTCTTCTATCATCGGAATGTGGTCTCGGAATCGGGCAATATTCAAACCAGTTTTGAACATTTTCTTCTGCTCCAAAAATATCTGAAAAGCAAATGGGGAGTGGCTTCTGTGAAATGATGTCCGACATGCTGATTGATTGACCAAACTTTTCTATGTGGTTACCCTTAAGGCGGCTATCCACCTGAGAGTTTTCTCAAAGAAGTTGGCTCACAATGGGCAATTCACGATTGCTTGTTTCCTCACGGCTTACGCTGAGACCAATGACACGAACAACGACTCGCAGTTGACTTGCCCATAGAGAGCCAACTTGAGAAAAAAATTTTGTGGATAGGCACCAGGCCTTGGTAGAAGATATGCAATCGCCTAGAGGTACAAAAGGGTTTTTCAAAGGGATTTTTAGGGATTAGGGGTCAGGGCTTTATTTACTGAGTAATAAAGCAAAAACTTACTGGATTTGGAACATCATAAGCCACGCCCTTCCCAAATACAGGTGTAGTAAGACGACTATAGACCTCCTCCGCATTCAGATTCTCATTCCGGCTGTTGAAAAAGAGGGCGCTGGTTTCTGATCCAATCAAGTATGTGAATGTTTTGCCCACCATTGTAAAGCTGAATACAGGCCCATACTGAAAAGTCAAATGGTACATTCTTTAAAACAGAGAACTACTCAAAGTGTGCTTGATTAAAAAGGTTACCAATTTTCACCAAAACTTTGGAATCTCAGACCCTATTACAATAGACTATATCACTCCAAAAGAGCGCAGCACCTGACGGGTACTACAGCGTCACGACGTCCCGTACTCATTCCATGACATCTTGACGTGAGACGACGTCACGATCGCTGAAACAAGTGGAGGTTTTTCGAGTGACGTCACCGCGTTCAGAATGGGGGACGGGACGTCGTGACGCTGTAGGCCTAGCCAGCAACCCGTCAGGTGCTGCGCTCTATTGGAGTGATAGAGTCTATTTATTACTATTTTTCACATATTGGTCGGTAAAAGGCTTCGTAATCCTGAATTGCTTACTGCGAATCTTCTGCCTGAGCACTAAACAGGATTTCAAGCAATGGTCAATTGTGTACTAACCTTCTTCCTTGCCTCCATCAAAAAGTCTATGGGTTTCATTCCAAATGTGATGGCATGTCCCAGGAATGGTATTGTATGTGGAATAACAGGAGGGAGATTTTCCTGGAATCAGAGACAGGAACATCATTTGTGCACAGGCATCTTGGGGTATCCAGTGGAGTACAAGGCAGGGTTGGAGCTACCATTACTTTTTTTAGCCAAAGTAAAGAAAATCCCTATTGTTCACACTACTGAACAATAGGCTTTTCTTTACTTTGGCTAAAAGAAGACAATGGTAGCTCCAACCCCGCAAGGGACTCTCCGGTGAAGCCCAGTGAGTTTCAAAAGACACCCTTTGCGTTACAGCTGTTTTCATTCAGCTTGTTACCATGCTGGCCTAGTAGGCACATGTACAGATGTAGCTAGTTGAAACCAATTATAGGTGAGAGCAGGGGCATAGCTAGCTTTTATGGCCCAGGGGGCAAAAGTGATTAAATGGTGGGTCCTCCCCAGAAAAAAATTGAAATCGACATCCTCTCAGATGGGAGATGATCTTCGTCTAAGCCATCAGGAGGAACGACCCACCTGCCCGTTTCTACCCAGGAGCCAACGGCGGAGTGTTGACATCCCCAACATTTCGCCACATCTGACACCACGACAATAACTGGGCTTGAGGAAAAATTTGTTGCTCTGGGGGCATTTGCCCCCTCCCCCCGTTAGCTACGCCACTAGAGGGGTAGGCCTAGGTCTAGGCTTCCATGCTTCTGCTAATGACTTGGCTACAACAAGCTCCTGGAAAAGATCCTGCACTAGCATAATGAGTACGGTCAAGCAGGGTGTACACTGTCAACATTTTCGCCAACATGTTGGCGCAACACCTTGTTTCTGAAAATGTTGCCAGTGTACACAGGGCATCAACACGTGTCAACATGTTGGCCAACTTGTCGGCCAACATGTTGGCGAAGAATTCAAAATGAATTATGTTGGCCAACAAGTTGGCCAACTTGTTGACAAGTTGGCCAATTTGTTGACAGTGTACACAGGGCTGGGCAACATGTTGCCCAACTCTAACCAATCAGAAATCAGTATCAGGTCAGCTGATTCACCCGTGATCATGTGACTTGACATTTTTTCACCTTTCCCGCCAACAAGTTGGCCAACTTGTTGGCCAACAAGTTGACAGTGTATACAGGAAAGAGAAATTTCTCAGTTCAGGTGTTGCGCCAACATGTTGGCGAAAATGTTGACAGTGTACACCCTGCTTTAAACAGAATTGAAACTGGCCTCAAATTAGACAGGCCTACCTAGGCCTATATTTGGCCTACATATATAACCTACATGATGTAGCCAGACTATTATTTAACAGACGCTCGTTGATATCATGATATATGAAGCGCATGGAACTCACCTCAACATCTTTTCGGAAGAGCAGCTTTTTGAAAACGAAGGCAATGGTCAAACAGAAAAGAGTGGAAACCAAGATCTGAGTGGCAGAAGAACTTGTCCGAATTTGATCCATGGCACTGCTAAAAAGCGTGGCCCCAGAATCGAATGCACTCATTTCTGTTGTTGAAGTAATAAACAAGCCTTATGTGACAAATCGAAGGAATGACAGTCGATAATTGGGGAGAATGCAGCTGGTGCTTTTGCCATCAAAAATGCCCGAGTTTCTCGTCTGCCAAACCACTTCACACAGTGGGTATTCCCCCAATCAATACGCACATAAAGTAGTTCTCAGACAGACGCTTTTTTATCCACGGCAAACACATTTTCCATGAAACTGTACCCGTACATGAATAGTTTAGGCATAGTTCATCATAATTTGCAGGCAGGTGTTGCATAATAATCTTTTTTATGGCAAGTTGCAGAACAGCTGATTTGCAGAACTAGTGTGCATTAATCACGGACCATTGTGATTAGGCAAGGGAATCCCTTATTTGATTGGCTGAGATTTTAAAGCCATATGGGGATTCCCCTCTTCCTATGTCTTCCTACACGTGCTCAGTTCGTGGAATGTAAACAAACTGCACCAGTGACAGGAACTTTTGATCAAAACTTATTCACAGCTTCTTGCAATAATCAGGGTCAGGGAAAAATTACCAAGAAAATAGTTGTTTTTTATGAAGAATATTCTTTCTTCTTCATGCTCTCTAAATGAGTTACAGCATATTAAAAGGAGTAAACTGTTGATTTTCCAAGTTTGAAACCTCAAGTAAGGCCATTCTTTTTTTATTTGTTGTTTAGCAGATTTTTTTCCAGTTAACTCAAGACAGGAGACAGGAAAAAAATAAAAATAAAAGTCCAATCTTTCTGATGGATTTATATTTTTCGTTTTAGCTAGCCTTTATCCAGTGAAACCAAGACAGGCGGAAATAAAAAAATTCAAATATCATGATTGCTGTCGATGTCGCCGATCTGCCCGGCCGACGAACGCGGCAAATGTTCGAAAATATCCCCCAGAACAGCTCTGGACGGGACCTCACCAAATGTTTTTAATAGAGTGCTCATACCTCGCTGAAGAATGATTTTGAAAAAAACATTGAAAGGTTGAAAAACGGAACTGGCGGAAATAAAAAAGATGTTTTTTTCAATTTCATTTTTTTTCCAAATTGCCAAACTCTAACT
Source organism: Notospermus geniculatus (assembly GCA_002633025.1). NCBI lineage: Eukaryota > Metazoa > Nemertea > Pilidiophora > Heteronemertea > Lineidae > Notospermus > Notospermus geniculatus. Next base: position 47,216 of record NMRB01000581.1, read on the forward strand.
ACGGCGGGTCCGCTAAACAACAAATAAAAAAAGAATGGCCCAAGCTACATGATGAGGCAGGCTTGGCTACAAGAATGTTGTACAGTGATTGTGAGCCCATACAAAGTACCGGTAATACAATTGTTAACAAGACTAGGCCTATCCCATCCATATCTATTCGATCAACTTCCTTCTAAAGAGGCCTCAGAATTTTCTACAGTATTTCAAAAATCTATATTTCCATCCATACACATTATGATCAGATCACAGTGAGTCACATGCAACATGCCATCCAATTACCGGTATATGTCCCACAGTTATACATGTAGGACTTGTAGTTGTAGCACAACTGATGTAGCACTAACAAATAGGCCTACATGTACATGCCATCCAATTATACATGTCCCACAGTTATACATGTAGCACTTGCAGTTGTAGCACAATTGATGTAGCACTAACAAATACATGCCATCCAATGAGGGGGTCGCCACTTCTCCACGGAAAGATGTCGCTGCGACCAAATCAGGCCTTTTCATTATCTTCAGGACGTCATCTCGGTGGCAATGTGCGGTGCGAGCATGAGGCCACAACGTCACGGCAGTGTGATGTTGACGTTCTGTACAACGTCACAGTGGAAAAGCGGATACGGTCGCAGCGCCATCAAATGGTAGAAAAAATCAGGCTACCTCCCCATTATATATGTCCCACAGTTATACATGTAGCACTTGTAGTTGTAGCACAACTGTACATGTAGCACTAACAAATCCATTTTCGCTGAGGAAAGTACAAATATCATCGTAATTCACCTCCATCCAATGAAAGGAATAAGACACGGAGTGTTCTGTTTGTATGCAATGTAACTAGGGTCACTTCCCCACCGCCGTTTCGCTGAAGCCTCCAACAAAGGAACACCGCTGACATTATTCAAAAGGTATGCAACTGCCATAGGTGAAAGTACGCTGAGGTATTCGTATTTTGAGAAAGTACTTGAGGACGAGATGTACAGACCGAACCACAGAAGAATTTCACCGAAATAGTTCGGATGGCGGCTGATGCTCCACAGGCCAGTCTGGATAAATTTATTCTGGAAGTAGAATGGATGATGATAATAAAGATAATGACATATTTTTATATCCTCAATGAGTTCAGGATATGAAAGTGCCTTTGACATTGTGCCGCAGTAAATAGGCACTGTATAAAAGTCACATTGACATGGCAAGAAAATCCCAAGGGGCAGAATTTTGCCCAATTGTTCTATGTCAACACTTGGTACATCTCATCAAAAATAGATCCTTTTCTTATCTTTTTTTGATCTCATTCAATATGGATGGTGACTCTTAATAAAACTTACTGCATTGGCTGGATTATTCCTGAATGCGGATTTCTGATAATCAGCCATGACCTCGAATAGAAATCCAATCAACCAGATGGACCATCCAAGGTAATCTCTGGTTCCAAGGGGTTTGTCACGCTTCTTGCTGAGCATTATCAGTGTTGGTAGCAGAGTGGTGAATATCCACACACCTGAAAGAATCATTTCAGATACCATACTATTATTTGAGCATATACATGTAGCATTGTCCATAATTTTATCCATTTAAAGCGAATCGACAGTCGTTTTGTAAACAGAAGGATGATGTTTGTAAACATTGCCTTCACAGCCAATCAGAATGCAGGAAATTAGTGTTTGTAAACAAAGATTCGTCCCCTTTTGCATTCAATTTTTTTGCTGACAAATCGCTTTAAACAAATGTAATCAGGACTTCTATTCTTTCTGGTGAGAGCATCAATCAATCTCAAGAATTTCCCCTTGTTTTAGTATTGTCGTACAATCGGTAGCAAAACGTAGTGATAATCTTTCGGTTTCCCACATATCTACACCAATAGACTACTTGTACATGTAGGCCTACCTTGAATGGTCCAGTATAGGAAAAATTTGCCAGGGTTGTCACGGACACCATTGAATCTCCTGTCTTTGCCTTCCTTCATGATCCGCGTGAAAAGGAACAGACCAAGCCTGAAAAAATAGAATTTTGATTTTAAGAAAAACTTGATTTGAAAGCAATACACCGTCTTTGTATCAGCAAAAGATGTACAGAAGAAAATGGACTGCAGAGTAAACCTGCGCTGCACTGTCAAAAGCATTTGCCTTCTCTATCACATGAAGAACAATGCGTCTGATTCAGCAGGGATCGAACCAGGACCCTCAGCGGTGACAGGCACTGATGTTTCCACTACTGTAAACCGTGAAATTTTCGCGTGCGTTTTATTTTCACGATTTTCGCACTCGAGGGACAAAACATAAATCGCGCGAAAATTATTATTCTTATTATTCTTTTTGAAGCTGAATGGTTCCAATCGCGAAAATTTATTCTTCGCGAATTCATAGACCCCCAAAATCGCGAACATTTAGCGTCGCGAAAATATCACGGTTTACAGTACCGGTATATCATTCTGCTTATGATTAATTGATTGATGGCAGAACAAACCTTAGTGCCCATGTCATGACCATCCCCGCCTGGAGAGACTGCCGCATGAAGAATGTCTCTCCCCATTGCAGTGCCTGGTATGCAAGCAGGAAGAAGGTACCCGAGCCTGTAACAAAAAGGGAAAACTGGCCACATTATGTGGTGGCATCGCATGGCACTTTAGTTTTTTTTATTAAGGGCCAGGGGCCGTATGCATAAAACATCTTAATTGTTAAATTTCGCTTAAACTATTGTTCCAAACAAAAGATGGAAGGAAAATTTTACACTTAAAATGTTTGGTGCATACGGCCCAAACTGTTTATGATGATATTTCAGGAAAAAATGAACCATGAACTTTATGGTTCAACCATGTGCGGACAAATAACAGTGAAGTTCATAGTTTTACTATGAACTTCACTGTCATTTGGCCGCAGTTCGTGGTTCAACCATAAAGTTCATGTTTAATTTTTTCCTAAGATTGGGATGGAGGAGATCATGACATTGCCTTTTTTGACTGTTGATTGGCATATCTTATACTGTCTGCTGGCACATGGCTTGGATAGCCCACCCCCAAAGAGGAGTGCAGTCCAGGCCATGATGATGGGTTGTCCACTTCTGGGCTTGCTTGGACTTGACTGACACTGACAATGGCATGGCCATGGCATGGATGGAGAGAGGATCAGGAACAGACACAGAGGTTCCAGTTTATTATATAGTTGAAAATACCAAACAAAGAAGGCCTCTAGACGCCCCTAGCCCTAGGCCTTCCACCATCATGACCATGACCACAGGCTCTAGTCTTGCGGTTAGGTTTTAGTGTGTGTGGGGGGGGGGGGACCATAGGTCCTTACACTCTTTACTGGCAATGTAGGCCCTTGTTTTTCTATACATTGCCAG